>CM066566.1:8781689-8891689 GCA_033816785.1 Picus viridis | reverse complement strand
ATAATACAATAATAAAATAAACCAGGTTGGAAGAGACCTTCAAGATCATCACGTCCAACCTATCAAACAATTAGATCATGTCACCAAGCACCCCATCAAGTCTCCTCCTGAACACCTCCAATGACGGTGACCCCACCACCTCCCCAGGCAGCCCATTCCAATGGGGAATCATAAAGCACTTGTCCTTTGCCTAGTAAGGAAATTTCTTCAAGTGCTGTTTAGATCTTTTTCAATATTTATCCTTCTCCAGGAAGAGTGACCCTAATACAGTGTACAAGAGGAAGCAACCTTTTTTTTATTATCAGAGATAAATCAAACATTTATGAAGCCTAAAACCTCTTAGTAAATGTTCTGTATTTAGCCACAGGAAGGAGTGAGGACACAGGAGTTGAGATGCAAGCATTCCATGCCTTGTCATCCTCCACTATGCATCACACAGTCAATGGAATAATAAGTACTGGGAGCTGGTCTTGCTTCAACGTGCTTAGCAGCTGCATTATTTTACTCTTCAAAATATTTCTATTTTATAGGTAAAGGCAGACTTTGAGTCTGCCCTTCACTGTAGTATCTTGGGATATTTTATCATGTCTGAGCATAATTACAGAGACTGAGTTTAACTGATTGACATTAATGACTGCCCAGATTGCCCTGCTCTGTGTCCTCCATCACTTGCGATCAACTTGTTGGCTGAATGTGATTAGAGTTTAGTTCGTTTCACGTCTATCTGTCATGATGCCAAAACCAGGTGTCTTCAGTCAGAGGTACCTGACCACACACCACCTGCAGTCAGCTCTCTGAAATGAGTTAAAGCTGTAATTGACTTGGGTGTTATAGCGGATATATTCATGGGCTGTAAAAATCACCACGCTCTGACTCTGTGCAAACCAGCAGCAAAGTCATTGACATAAAGCCCTTATCAGAAAAATCCCCAGCGGCCATTTATTCCTCCTCAGGCATATCTGCTGGGGTAGAGATTTTCAGTTCTTCATCACTCTGAAGGCAGTCAATCGCTTAATTTTTCTTGGCTTTATCTTCCTGAAGTATGCCCTTGGCACAGGAGGCAGGAGCGCAAGGTGAGTCATGTGTCCTCACGCTTCATCTATTGAGTGATGACACATCACCCAGTCCTGCTACGCTCCACCTCATGATGGTTCTGCACCGTCGTTCAGAGGCAGGAACAGTCTCACTTTTCCAATGCAGGCTGATAACAAGATGTGTTCGTAATTATCATGGCAATAAGTTTGATATTAAACACAGCCAAACAGTTTCCAGTCTCCTCGGAGTGTAAGCAGCGTGGGCATTTATTTGTTAATCAAATGCTGAGAGGCATCAGCTAAAGGTCTGTGCACCTCTATCTGATTATGTTTATTTGAGAATTGTGCTTATTTGAGAATTATACTTACTTGAGAATTGTGCTTATTTGAGAATTATGCTTATTTGAAAGCAGTATAACCACCCAGGAAATCATGGGGAGGTGTTTAACTTCTTCCCTGCGTGCAACACAGTATTGTCTGTAATTGCGTACTCTGAAGAAAGCGAAGTGAGTCAAAATGCAAGTTATTTGCTTTGAATCCAAGAGGGACTGAAACCCAGGAGTGATTTTCCATCTCTAACTGCATTACTATAGCTCCTGTTCAACTGCCTCTCGTTTCAAGTGCAGTGTGCCAAAAGCATGCTGGGGCTTTATTGATTTTTGTCGTAATTAGCCACTGTAATGGAATTAAGTGGGACCACATCTTGCATGGACTTATGCATAGGAGGGATAAAAAAGGCCAAAACACAAACAAACAAACTCAGTCAAAGGATGTTAAGGAATTTTTGCTTGATATAAGCCCTTTGAGGAGGGAGACAGACACAGAGGGAGGGAGAAAGGAGAGCAAATGTACAAAGGGCATTATTGAAACACTGAGTTGGTGTCCTTAGACATTTGGAGAAATTGCATTGCTGGGAGTGGGTTTAAAGGATATTTTCTGGTGTAAGTGTTCATGATTGCAATCTCAAGAGAGGGTGCCTATATTATAAGATGTTACATGAAACTGCACAATAATTTACATGGCTGGATCACTCAATAACACAACCAAGAGAAATAAGGCTAAATACTGGGTGTGATGAAAATGTGCACTGTAAGTCTTACACAACTGTCTGAATCTTTCATCTCTGTAAGTTATAGAGGACTTGCAGTCATGTGGCAGCCATGTGCATTGAAAACCTACATTTTGGAACATTTAGAGTGCAATTGCTAAGAATATTCTTAACACGAACCTCAAAGCAAACTAGAGATTAATTGATTGGGATTGTCCTCTCATTGTTCATAATTAGCAAGAAGGGACAGCAGGAGCAGGAGCAGGAGCAGGGAGGTCACTCTACCACTGTACTCAGCACTGGTTGGGCCACACCTGGAGTCCAGTTCTGGGCCCCTCAGTTTAGGAAAGATGTTGACTTGCTGGAACGTGTCCAGAGAAGGGCAACAAAGCTGGTGAGGGGTTTGGAACACAAGCACTATGAGGAGAGGCTGAGGGAGCTGAGGTTGCTTAGCCTGGAGAAGAGGAAGGTCAGGGGAGACCTTATTGCTGTCTACAACTACCTGAAGGGAGATTGTAGCCAGGTAGGGGTTGGTCTCTTCTCCCAGGCAACCACCAACAGAACAAGAGGACACAGTCTCAAGCTGCACCAGGGGAGGTTTAGGCTTGAGGTGAGGAGAAATTTCTTCACAGAGAGATTAATTGCCCATTGGAATGTGCTGCCTAGGGAGGTGGTGGAGTCACCATCCCTGGAGGTGTTCAAAAAGGGACTGGACGTGGCTCTTGAAGACATGGTTTAGTTAGTCATGAAGTGTTGGGTGATAGGTTTGACTTGATCTTTGAGGTCTCTTCCAACCTTATTGATTCTATGATTCTATAGTTCTATGATTCTATAAATTGTTGGGCAGCGAGTGACTGAAGAGTTCTATCACATCCCCTGGGTTGCTGGGGTTTTTTTTTGTTACAGGGAGGTGAAGAATGTAAGAAAAATTAATAACCACAAATAATATATTTAAAGATACCCAAAGTTATTTTTTGTGATGACTCATATAAAATTTATTTCTATTAAAATCATTAATAGCCTGACAGGTCCCATAACAACTGTCTACCCTCTTTCTCTTTTGTCCTTTATGTTACCTAGCTACCTCTTTCTTTGTATTTTAAGAGCTCCTTTGAAGCATTTATAACTTAAGGCACACTGAACTTCAATGACTGATTAATATGGGTAAATTTGGACTTTTTATCATGGGAATTTTCTTCTCTTTCTTTTTTCCTTTCTTTAGCTCTTTCTCAAATACCAGGTACTATGAGCTTCAGGAATGCATATATTTCAAAGGGCATTCAAGAGACTATGAAGTGTTCGCACAATTCTTGCTTACAGCAAGGGCTGGCTGATTGAATGTAAAACTGCAGTTTATCAGAAAGAAGGATACCATAGAATCATAGAATCAATAGGGTTGGAAAAGACCTCAAAGATCATCAAGTCCAACCTGGCACCTCAAACCTCATGACTACTAAAACATGGCACCAAGTGCCACGTCCAATCCCTTCTTGAACACCTCCAGGGACAGTGACTCCACCACCTCTCTGGGCAGCACATTCCAATGGCCAACAACTCTCTCTGTGAAGAACTCTCTCCTCACATTGAGCCTAAACCTCCCCTAGTGCAGTTTGAAACTGTGTCCTCTTGTTCTGGTGCTGGTTGCCTGGGAGAAGAGACCAACCCCCACCTGGCTACAACCTCCCTTCAGGTAGTTGTAGACAGCAATAAGGTCTCCCCTGAGCCTCCTCTTCTCCAGGCTAAACAACCCCAGCTCCATCAGCCTCTCCTCATAGGGTTTGTGCTCGAGGCCTCTCCCCAGCCTCGTTGCCCTTCTCTGGACACATTCAAGAGTCTCAATATCCTTCCTAAACTGAAGGGCCCAGAACTGGACACAGGACTCAAGGTGTGGCCTAACCAGTGCTGAGTACAGGGGCAGAATGACATCGCTGCTCCTGCTGGCCACACTATTCTTGATGCAGGCCAGGATGCCATTGGTCTTCTTGGCCACCTGGGCACTCTGCTGGCTCATGTTCAGCCAGCTGTCAATCGGTACTCCTAGGTCCCTTTCTGTCTGGCCGCTCTTCAACCACTCTGACCCCAGCCTGTAGCTCTGCATGGGGTTGTTGTGGCCAAATGCAGTATTTTTTTTTCTGTAAAAGTAAATTAGACATAGAAATTGCGGGTTGGTTTTTTTTTTCTTTTCCATAAATAGAACAAAGATTTTTCTTACCAAGAAAAGTTACAATGCAAAGAAAACGAAACACAAAAACTGGTTGATGTAAGGTATTCAAACCTGTGCAAATAACTGATACTTGCCTTAGAAGCTTGAAGTAGTAAATACGGTTTATCTACACAGTGGATGCCTTCCTACATTTCCAGCTTTAGCAAATATTTAAATGACAGATAACATACATGTGTAGGAACAGGTGTGCATGAAGACATGCCAACCACCAACAGAACAAGAGGATACAGTCACAAGCTCTGACAGGGAAGGTTTAGGCTGTTAGGGAGAAGTTTTTCACAGAAAGAGTGATTGGCCGTTGGAATGGGCTGCCCAGGGAGGTGGTGGAGTCACCATCACTGAAAGTGTTTAAGAAGAGACTGGATGAGGCACTTGGTGCCATGGTTTAGTTGATTAGATGGTGTTGGGTGATGGGTTGGACTTGATGATCTCAAAGGTCTCTTCCAACCTGGTCTGGTCTTGTCTGGGCTGGTCTATTCTATTCTATTCTATTCTATTCTATTCTATTCTATTCTATTGAGTTCCTACAGCCTTTCATTTTTCAAGAAGCTGATAGAATAAGTGTCATAGTTCTGCAAATGCCCTAGAGAAAGGCATGTTTTATAAGACCTGCTGTGACTCACTGCCTCTCAGCTGAGAGAAGGAGAAACAAAAAAATCCCATTGTTTTCCAGGTAATAGTTTTGTATTGGTAAATATAGTAGAATTATCTTTTTTCTTTTTTATCTTTCCTTTTTTTTCCTGGCAGTTACCTAGATACGCTGAAAAGGGACAGAGAGAAATGTCATTCTGAGAAAATTAGAGAATGAGAAAGCAAGTGTAGAAATGCTGCAAAAGTAGATGCTGCAAAAATCAGTAGTGGACCCAGAAAACAAGAGCATTCCAGTAGCATCCTATGAAAGGAGACATTCAGAGGGAATCATGTTTTCTCCCACTCATCCACCATATCACCTCGTGTTTTGGAAAGCAAGCAATAGTTTTGTGCCTTAGCCTTAGTACTCTGTCGGGATGCAAGCACTCAACATTCAATTTTGGAATCATCTCTGAATGTGTGATGCCTTAGTCGCTCACTTTTCAATGAGCTGATTGATTTTAACAATGCTGTGTTCCTTTCTCAAACATTGTGACATGTACAGATGGGGGGTGGGGGGAAGCACCACATAGAACTGTGTCCAGTTCTGGGCCCCTCAGTTTAGGAAAGATGTTGTCTTGCTGGAGCATGTCCAGAGAAGGGCAATGAAGTTGGTGAGGGGTTTGGAACACAAGCTATGAGGAAAGGCTGAGGGAGCTGGGGTTGCTTAGCCTGGAGAAGAGGAGACTGAGGGGTGACCTTGTTGCTCTCTACAACTACCTGAATGGAGATTGTAGCCAGGCGGGGGTTGGTCTCTTCTCCCGGGCAGCCAGTACCAGAACAAGAGGACACAGGCTGCACCAGGGGAGGTTTAGGCTAGGTGTTAGGAAGAAGTTCTACACAGAGAGATTGATTGCCCATTGGAATGGTCTGCCCAGGGAGGTGGTGGAGTCACCTTCATTGGAGGTGTTCAGGAAGAGGTTTGATGGGGTGCTAGGTGCCATGGTTTAGTTGTTTAGGTGGGTTGGATTGGTTGATGGGTTGGACGCGATGATCTTGAAGGTCTCTTTCAACCTGGTGTATTGTATTGTATTATTGTATAAAAGTTAGGTATCATTATTTTATTAAAGGTCATAGTTTCTCTTTGAAAACTCATTGTCATGAATGAAACTAAACACTTAAGTCTGGTTCTTCAGCTGTAAGGCATCTGAAATGGGGTGGATATTTTTATCCTGTATCTGATGAGTTTGCATTTCAGATCTGTATTTATTGGATGATAATGAATTAGAGCTTCTTTTTTTCTTGGGGGGAGGTTCATGGAGAAATTTCTAAAATAATTGAATTGTGCACAACTTTTTAAAATCACATTGTTCAACTCATGTCCCTGGCATCACACTTCAGTGCATGGTATGAACACCTTGACCTGAATCATCCAGCTTTAGGAGCTGGGGAGCTGGGGCTGCTTAGCTTGGAGAAGAGGAGGCTCAGAGGAGACTTTATTGCTGTCTACAGCTACCTGAAGGGAGGCTGTAGCCAGGTGGGTGTTGGTCTCTTCTCCCAGGCAACCAGCACCAGAACGAGCAGACACAGTCTCAAGCTGCACCAGAGGAGGTTTAGGCTGAATGTTAGGAAGAAATTCTTCATAGAGAGAGTGATTGGCCATTGGAATGGGCTGCCCAGGTTGGTGGTGGAGTCACCACCAATGGAGGTGTTTAAGAAGAGACTGGATGGGGTGCTTGGTTTATTTGATTAGATAGTGTTGGATGATAGGTCGGACACGATGATCTCGAAGGTCTCTTCCAACCTGGTCTGTTCTATTCTATTCTATTCTATTCTATTCTATTCTATTCTATTCTATTCTATTCTATTCTATTCTATTCGTAATGTTTAGGGGGTGTTGGGAGTGTTTGTTTTAGGGGGGTTGTTTGTTTGTTTTTTACAGAAGTTATATTTTGTGCCAGTTGTAAAGGTCACCCCCAAAAGTATTCTCTTCTTTACAGGAGGCATAGAGAGGACAATGTTCTTGTTCTTCTGTTGCCCTGGTTCCTTGGGTCACGACATTTCTATTTCACCAGTGTCTCTATTACAAAGTTTCTTTAGCTTGCCTACTGCAGTGTTGTTTGCAGACCTTGACATACTATAAGAACTATAAACTCCCAGTCTTTCTCCATGTGACTCATTCCCCAGGTGAATAACCTTTCTCTTCATGTTTCAGCTCTGTTTGCATAAGCCACTATTTCATTTTCATCCCTGAGCTTGGTTAGGTTTTAAAGTCATGTATGTGAAATACACACACGCTAGGCTGAAGCAGCAGTTTAGGAGGAGCAGGTGCTAAAAGAGGCAAAGATGTCTACTGAGGCATTAAGGAAAAGGCTGTGTGCAAAAAAATCATTCTTCTTCCCAGATGTTCTGACCAAAACAAGCTCTTCCTATTATGCTTGTCGGAGAGCAGCTAGAGGGAAGCTGGTGCTTCAGCCACAGAAAGTGCTTGAATGAAGCAGAAACAGGCAGGAATTACATGAGCCAAGAGCTATCTCCAAGTCAAGACACAGAAAGAAAGAGACAGCTGAGATGACTTTGACTGAGATGAGGATATTCTCCTCATTCCACTACTCCAGAAGCTGTGAAGTGTGCAGACTCATAACCTTTCTCCCTTTTTTTTCACCTTCCTATGAATCATTTCAAAGATGGACTGTTTTTTGAGGACCAACTTTGACACCATCAGTTAGAAGTCAGTACAACTAAGCCAGTTTTACAGTCAAAAGGTGCTGAAAAATGGGCAAAATGAAAGGATTGGCAGCTTGGGTGAAATTCTTCAGAAAACATAAATCAGTCCTACGTTCACTGTGAGCACTTAAATCCATTTCACTATAGCAAGAAAGATGGAGTGATTTTATGGTAGGCATAGACACATTACCTCCATGTCTCTTTATTCAGACACTGATTTTGCTGCTCCCAATAAGTCAAGTCTTCTTCCGTGAGCTAGCACCATATTCACCTATGGGTCCTGAAGCATTCCAAAACCACGCTGCTTTAAATCCCATATGGTCATTACTCCCACAGTTCAAGTCAGAGCTTTAATCCCAGATCATCACTGCAAGAGCAAAATGAAGGCAGTCACCTGAGGTCTATTTAAAGGGGACCTGTCCCTAATACAAACATGCATATCACAAAGCACAGCATGCATCTTGAAGTTTTCATCCTGAGCCAGTTACGCGATTTCCGGACAGCCGTCAGAGTGGGGCCATCAGAAGGTCATAGAATCATAAAAGGCACTGATAGAAGGGACGTCTAGAGGTCATCTAGTCCAGCCCCCCTGCAGTAAGCAGGGACATCTCCAAAATACATCAGGCTGTTCACAGACCCATCTAGCCTGACCTTGAATTAATGTCTCAGGAGGTGGGGCCTCCACCACCTTCCTGGTCATTCTGTTCCAGTGTTACACCATCCCTCCTAGTAAAGAATTTCTTCATACCCTTCTCTAGTTTAAATCCATTGCTCCCTGACCTAGTGCTAGCAGCCCTTGTAAACAGTCCCTCACCAGTCCTCCCATAGGCCCCCTTCGGGTACTGGAAGACTGCTACAAGGTTTCACTGGAGCCTTCTCTTCTGCAGGCTGAACAACCCTAGCTATCTCAGCCTGTCTTCATAGGAGAGGCGTTCCAGCCCTCTGACTATTTCTTTGGCCTTCCTCTGGACCCACTCCATCAGGTCTATGTTCTTTTGTGTTGAGGACCCCAGAGCACTCCAGCACTCCAGGTGAGGTCTCACCAGAACAGAGTAGAGTGGCAGAACCATCTCTCTCAATCTGCTGGCCACACTTCTTTTGATGCAGCCCAAGTTGCAAATGGCCTTCTGGGCTGCGAGTACACAGTGTTGGTGCATGACCAACTTTTCATCCAGCAGTACCCCAAGTCCTTTTCCACAGGGCTGCTCTCTATTACATCCTCTCCCAGCCTATATTGATAATAAGGATTGTCCTGAGCCAGTTGCAGGACATTGCACTTGGCCTTGTTGAACTTTACGAGATTCACCTGGGCTGACTTCCATAGCTCATCCAGGTCCCTCTGGATGTCATTGTGTCCCTCTATATGAATAATGAACATATTAAACAGCACTAGTCCCAGTATGGACCTCTAAGGGACACCACTTGTCACCCATTTCCATCTGGACAACAATGCATTGACCACTATTTTCTGGACCATCCAGCCAATTCCTTATCCACTGAACAGTCCACCCATCAAATCCATATCTCTCCAACTTAGAAGAATGCTGTTGGGAGACTTTGACTGTGAACTTAGCCTCTCTAAAATGATAGTGCAGACACAGTAGTGTAACAAGCAGAACTGAGGAGATCACCTTCACAGTTTTTCTACCCAGGAAGTAATCTACTTTGGTAAAAAACTGGGGCAACTAGGCTAATTCAAAGCTAGTTAGGCACAAAATGATTCAACTGTTTTCAAGCTTGTTTCTTAAAGAAAAGATGGCAAAGACACCAATGCAGAGCCAAGAACTTAGCCACAAATGTTCTCATTTTGAGACAAAATACACCTGGCTAAAGACTGGACGGCAGGTTGTAAGAACCTCAGTAAATTTACATGAGTTTCCATGAAGAAATGGATACATGGAGTTACTTGACCCTTTAAAGGGTTCATAGCATTCTTTTTCACAATACAGGATCAAAATCCAGATTTGTGGAGTCAGAACTGTCTTCCTATGCCTCAACTTCCACTCATTGACCCTTGTCCTGCCATTGGGCATCACTGAGAAGAGCCTGGCTCCATCCACTTGGCACTCACCCTTTACATATTTATAAACATTAATAAGGTCACCCCTTAGTCTCCTCTTCTCCAAGCTAAAGGGACCCAGCTTCTTAGGTCTCTCCTCATAACGTAGGGGTTCCATTTCCTTAATCATTTTTGTGACTCTGTGCTGAGTTCTTTCAGGCAGTTCCATGTCCTTCCTGGACTGAAGGACCCAGAACTGGACACAATATTTGAGATGTGGCCTCACCAGGGCAGAGAAGAAGTTCTATACAGAGGCAGTGATTGCCCATTGGAATCGGCTGCCCATGGAGGTGGTGGAGTCACCTTCATTGGAGGTGTTCAGGAAGAGGCTTGATGGGGTGCTTGGTAGCCATGGTTTAGTTGTTTAGGTGGGTTGGATTGGTTGATGGGTTGGACACGATGATCTTGAAGGTCTCTTTCAACCTGGTGTATTGTATTGTATTGTATTGTATTGTATTGTATTGTATTGTATTGTATTGAGAAGAGGAGGAGGAGAACCTCTCTTGATGTACTAACCACACCCCTTCTAACCACACCCCAGAATGGCATTGGCCTTCTTGGCCAGATGAGCACATTGCTGGCTTGTGGTCATCCTTCCAGCCACTGAGACCCCCAGGTCCTTTTCCCCTTCACTGCTCTCCAACAGGTCAGTCTCTGATACATGGTGTTGCTCTTTTTCAGGCGCAAGACTCTACTCTTGCCTTTCTTGAATTTAATTACTTTTCCCCCTGCCCACCTCATGAGCCTGTCTAAGTCCAATGGGGATGTGTTACGGTTTTAGTGCAAGAGTAAAAAAACTCCCTCACTTCCCCCTCCCACCTCCTCCCTCCCCTCTCACCAAGAGATAAGACAGGTATGAAAAATAAAGCAGAGAGAGTTTTCTTAGTTGACTTACGCAGAAGATTTTACTCCTCCACTATAAAAGTATCAGATTACATCAGTGTATATATGAAACAGAAAGAAAGGGAAAGGCAAAATACCATCCAGCTCCTGAAAACAAGCAAAGCTGCACCCACACACTCCAGACTCAGGAAGCAAGAGAGCGACCGAGAATCTGCTGTCCAAAATGGTAACACCCTACAGTTGTAAAATGTCATAAATTCATGATTTCTGATAGTGGGGAGTACTAGTGTGCTTCAAACCACTGCAGGATGTGAGCAACCTTATCTAGGTGAACACATCCCTGCTTACTGCAGGGAGGTTGGACTAGATGACTTTTGAAGGGCCCTTCCGACAATACTCAGCACTGGTTAGGCCACACCTGGAGTCCTGTGTCCAGTTCTGGGCCACTCAGTTTAGGAAAGATGTTGAGTTGCTGGAACGTGTCCAGAGAAGGGCAACAAAGCTGGTGAAGGGTTTGGAGCACAAGCCCTATGAGGAGAGGCTGAGGGAGTTGGGGTTGCTTAGCCTGCAGAAGAGGAGGCTCAGGGGAGACTTTATTGCTGTCTACAACTACCTGAAGGGAGATTGTAGCCAGGTGGGGGTTAGTCTCTTCTCCCAGGCAACCAGCACCAAGAGGACACAGTCTCAAGCTGTGCCAGGGGAGGTTTAGGCTGGATGTTAGGAAGTTCTTCCTAGAAAGAGTGATTAGCCATTGGAATGTGCTGCCCAGGGAGGTGGTAGAGTCACCATCATTGAAGGAGTGTAGGAGGAGGCTGGATGGGGTGCTTGGTGCCATGGTTTAGTTAATTAGATGGTATTGGATGATAGGTTGGACTCGATGATCTTGAAGGTCTTTTCCAACCGGGTCTATTCTATTCTATTCTATTCTATTCTATTCTATTCTATTCTATTCTATTCTATTCTATTCTATGCCTGAGGGTGTGACTCTTACCTCTAGTACTGTGTGGTTTTGGATCAGTGGGAATATTTTTCTGATAATTTCTGCTGTAAAAACAGAATAAAAATGTTCAGGTAAGAGCAGTAACAGGCAATCTATTTTATTCATTGTGTATGTTAATGTTGTAGCAACCTTTGAACAAGACTTTTAGTCTAACATTAAGAGGAACAAAGATTTATGCTAAGAACCATCAAGGAAAATAGCTGTAAAATGCTTCAGACTTCCAGATGTGTAGGCTTATTCAGGCATGCAAAGTCTTATTCCCAAATTAACTTGTGTGCCAGATAATAGCATGTATTCTTGTACATTATTTTTATCTATGGAATTTTAAAGATTAATGCACCCAAACCACTTTTTTCCAAAGGATCTGTAATTATAAGCTTGGGGGGGGAAGAACAACCAACCAACCAACCAACCAACCAAAAACAACAAAATCAAAACCAACCCAAACTACAACCATAAACAAGCAAACAAACTAAGTCATAAAATATTGCTTGTCTAAAAATTATTCCTGAAATACAGGGCTATGCTCCACATGAAACACTATGCCAGATAGCCTGAAATATCAGTGTTGAAATGAGGTTTATATAAACCAAGATGAAAGCACATTAAGTGTTTTATGTTTTCTGGATGACAGTAGCACAGTTTTTAGCTGCAATTTCCAGACAAAAAGGAGTCACAGGAGCTGTTCACATGTATGTCACTTCTATTCATACAGTGGGTGGCAATGGCTCTGCTGTATTACAACATGGTATTCAAAATGAATGTAAGCCTAATAAGAACTGGTAATTAAACATGATCAATCAGATACATTATTCTCCAGTGTAGCCTCTCTGAAGCAATAAATATAGTGATGTTCTGTGTAGTAATATGTTCCTTGTGAAAATTCAGCTCTTGATGCTGTTCAGTATCACAGTATCACAGTATCACAGTATCACAGTATCACAGTATAACCAAGGTTGGAAGAGACCCCAAGGATCATCAAGTCCAACCCGTCCCAACAGACCTCACAACTAGACCATGGCACCAAGTGCCATGTCCAGTCTCCTCTTGAACACCTCCAGGGACGGCGACTCCACCACCTCCCCGGGCAGCCCATTCCAATGACGAATGACTCGCTCAGTGAAGAACTTTTTCCTCACCTCGAGTCTAAACCTCCCCTGGCACAGCTTGAGACTGTGTCCCCTTGTTCTGGTGCTGGTTGCCTGGGAGAAGAGACCAACCCCCTCCTGTCCACAACCACCCTTCAGGTAGTTGTAGAGGGCAATGAGGTCACCCCTGGTCCTTCTCTTCTCCAGGCTAAACAACCCCAGCTCCCTCAGCCTCTCCTCATAGGGCTTGTGCTCAAGGCCTCTCACCAGCTTTGTTGCCCTCCTCTGGACACGTTCAAGTGTCTTGATGTCCTTCTTAAACTGAGGGGCCCAGAACTGGACACAGTACTCAAGGTGTGGCCTAACCAAAGCAGAGTACAGGGGCACAATGACCTCCCTGCTCCTGCTGGCCACACTATTCCTAATACAGGCCAGGATGCCATTGGCCCTCTTGGCCACCTGGGCACACTGCTGGCTCATGTTTAGGCGGGTGTCGATCAGCACCCCCAGGTCCCTCTCTGTTTGGCAGATCTCCAGCCACTCTGACCCCAGCCTGTAGCTCTGCATGGGGTTGCTGTGGCCAAAGTGCAGCACCCGGCACTTGGACTTGTTGAATGTCATCCCATTGGACTCCGCCCATCAGGTTTTCTTGGCATGCTCGAGGTGAGGAGAAAGTTCTTCACAGAGAGAATCGTTAACCATTGCAATGTGCTGCCCAGGGAGGTGGTGGAGTCACCATCCCTGGCAGTGTTCAAGAGGGGATTGGATGCGGCACTTGGTTTAGTCATGAGGTCTGTAGTGATAGGTTGCACTTGATGATCATTGAGGTCTCTTCCAACCTTGGTGATTCTGTGATTCCTACTGTCCACAGGTCAGCATGTAGCATGTGCTTACCTGCCTTTTCTCCATACTGTCCAACTATCAAGGCACCCCTAGGCAGACCCCAAAAGAAGAAACCTCACAGATTTCCAATTTGGATTTCAGCCATATTGATGCTTGAACACACACCAGATGTAAGTAGCACATATATTGTGTAGCCTGTCATTGGGCAAAACATGCTTTCACTTGACATGTAACTGAGGTGCTTAACATTTGAGTGTAGCTTGAACAATGTTATTTACTTTGAGGATATGACTTCCACTACTTCAGCTACTTTGCTTAGAGGTAGCCTTGAGTACTGTGTCCAGTTCTGGGCTCCTCAATTTAAGAATGATATTGAGATACTTAAACCCGTCCAGAAAAGGCCAACAAGGCTAGTGAGAGGCCTCAATCACAAAGAGAGGCTGAGGGAGCTGGGGTTGTTTAGCCTGGAGAAGAGGATGCTCAGGGAGACCTTATTGCTCTCTACAACTACCTGAAAGGAGGTTGTGGCCAGGTGTGGGGTTGGTCTCCTCTCCCAGGCAACCAGTGGCAGAACAAGAGGACACAGTCTCAAGCTGTGCCAGGGAAAGTTTAGGCTTGAGATGAGGAGAAAGCTCTTCACAGAAAGAGCTGTTGGCCATTGGAATGTGCTGCCCAGGGAGGTGGTGGAGTCACCATCCCTGGAGGTTTTCAAAAAAGGATTGAATGTGGCACTTGAAGCCATGGTGTAGTTGTCAGGAGGTGTTAGGTATTAGGTAATAGGTTGGACTTGATGATCTCTGAGGTCTTTTCCAACTTGGGTGATTCTGTGATTCTGTATGTATGTATGTGTCAGGAGTATATAAACACAACACGAGTACTGGATAGTAAAGCTAGGACTTGAATAGCCAAAGAAAGAAACACTGAGAACAGAGTAATGGAGTTAGAGTCTGCTGGAACTGATCAAACCTGCAAAAGATTTCAACAGAGCAAAGTTGCAAATAAATGACAAGAAAAAAATCTTTTCACAGTGACTCAAAACAATTATTAGCTCTGACACAGTCCAGGAAAAGACTTCATTAGGGCTAAGCCTCACAAAGAAAGTTCCCTACAGCTATGCAGCATTGCTTTTATTAAAGTAAATCAGTTGTTACTATACTTTCCGTGTGGAACACCACTATGCTATACAGCAAATATCTGTATAAAAATACAAAGAAATGTAATTTTTTTGTTCTCAAGGGTCCTAGTGTCTTGAAATCTGCTGCCTGGAGTCTTTTAAATGAGATAGTTTCTCAGGCTTCATGGTAAACTGCAGTATCAACTAAAATATTTGCATCATGGTCATAACTGTTTAATATCATGGAAGTCACTGCTGAATCATGTTTCTGTATGGAAGATTTCATTAAGTATTCCAATAGTCATTGTCTTGTATCTTATTGCTCTCTACAACTACCTGAAGGGAGGCTGTGGACAGGTGGAGGTTGGTCTCTTCTCCCAGGCAACCAGCACCAGAACAAGAGGACACAGTCTCAAGCTGCTCCAGGGGAGGTTTAGACTGTATGTTAGGAAGAAGTTCTATACAGAAAGAGTGATTGCCCATTGGAATGGGCTGCCCGGGGAGGTGGTGGAGTCACCGTCATTGGAGGTGTTCAGGAGGAGACTTGATGGGGTGCTTGGTGCCATGATGTAGTTGTTTGGGTGGGTTGGATTGGTTGATGGGTTGGACGCGGTGATCTTGAAGGTCTCTTCCAACCTGGTTTATTGTATTGTATCGTATTGCATAAATCTTTGCTATTTTCAAGCCCACACTCCTCAGCCTAGCACTCTCTTGTCTGAAAATGTTCCACCTCAGTATGTCAAGAGAGTATCTGAGAGTACTTCAACAGTTAAATAATGTACATATTGACAACTCTGCCCTGAAGTTGACTTGGGGGCTACTTCTGCATCCCAGAGTTGCTACAGCTAATGAAATGAGCCTTACTGAGCCACTAGCTTCTTATTCATCAGGACCTGAAAGGGAAGAAAATCTGACAGATCTGGCACAGCACAGGAGGCAATAGTAAATAAAACAAAGGAACAGAGAAAAATGAAT
Organism: Picus viridis; assembly: GCA_033816785.1. Classification (NCBI taxonomy): domain Eukaryota; kingdom Metazoa; phylum Chordata; class Aves; order Piciformes; family Picidae; genus Picus; species Picus viridis. The sequence continues at coordinate 8,876,164 of CM066566.1, read as the reverse complement.
CCTGGTGTGCAGGAACAAGGATTGCAGAGGGAAATTTGGCACCATTCTGCCCCATGTCAGCTATTATTTGCATAACATTTATGTATGTACACTAAAATCATACATGTATGTGTAATATATATTAAACCAGAAATAATGTCATGAGACAAATTTGTCTTATTGTATTTGAATTATTTTTCCCTAGGAGATATTCTGGGAAAGGAAGTGGGGGGTTTTTTTGGGGTGGAGAGAAGGAAAGGAGAGCAGCTTCTCTGTAGAATGAGAGCATTTTTCAGAAACGCTGCAATATATGCTATGTCAATATACATGAAGCTGTTGCAGACTAGGAGAACATTTTAACTTTTTACAACTATCTGTTTCAGTGTTTATGTGGCTATAACTTTGCATGTGTAAAAAGTTACAAAGTATATGTAGAGATAGAATAGAATAGAATAGAATAGAATAGAATAGAATAGAATAGAATAGAATAGAATAGAATTGAATTGAATTGAATTGAATTGAATTGAATTGAATTAACCAGGTTGGAAAAGACCTCAGAGCTCATCAAGTCCAACCCATCACCCAACACCATCTAATCAACTAAACCTTGGCACTAAGTGCCTCATCCAGTCTCTTCTTAAACACCTCCAGTGATGATGACTCCACCACCTCCCTGGACAGCCCATTCCAATGGCCAATCACTCTTTCTGTGAAGAATTTCTTCCTAACATCCAGCAATACTCTAGAGAAATCTGCTTTATTGCAAATATATTGTGAGTGAGGTGGAATCATAGAATCATAGAATCAACAAGGTTGGAAGAGACCTCAAAGATCATCAAGTCCAACCTGCCACCCAAAACCTCATGACTACTAAACCATGGCACCAAGCGCCACATCCAATCCCCTCTTGAACACCTCCAGGGATGGTGACTCCACCACCTCCCTGAGCAGCACATTCCAGTGGCAAATGACTCTCTCTGTGAAGAACTTTCTCCTCACCTCGAGCCTAAACTTTCCCTGGCACAGCTTGAGACTGTGTCCTCTTGTTCTGGTGGTGGTTGCCTGGGAGAAGAGACCAACCCCCACCTGCCAACAACCTCACTTCAGGTCTCCTCTGAGCCTCCTCTTCTCTAGTCTAAGCAACCCCAGCTCCCTCTATAATATATACAATGTGTATATATAAATAACATAACTAATCTACCTATTGATTTATATCAAGATATAGATAATGATGATACATAGATATAGATACATAGGTACACGTACATCTACGTATTTCTCTTGTTTAAAAATCCATACTCACAGTCTTTAAAATTGATTGGACAAGTAAGGCAGGTTACCTTTACAAAGATAGCCATGGAATGGAATGGAATGGAATGGAATGGAATGGAATGGAATGGAATGGAATGGAATGGAATGGAATGGAATGGAATGGAATGGAATAGAATAGAATAGAATAGAATAGAACAATAGAACTTAATTGAATTTACTTGAATTGAATTGACTTGACTTAACTTGACTTGACTTGACTTGACTTGACCAAGTTGGAAAAGAACTTCAAGATCATCATGTCCAACCCATCATCCAACACCACCTAATCAACTGGAAAAGACCTCTGAAATCATTAAGACTAATGTATAGAATAAAGCAATGTTTTCTATCTGAAGCTTTTCACTATTGCTATTTCACTATAGGCTTGATGGGGTGCTTGGTGCCATGGTTTAGTTGTTTAGGTGGGTTGGATTGGTTGATGGGTTGGACGCGATGATCTTGAAGGTCTCTTTCAACCTGGTGTATTGTATTGTATTGTATTGTATTGTATTGTATTGTATTGTACTATTCACCCTCAAAACATCTTGCACCGATAACAATTAGAAGGAAAACTTTACACAATAAGATAAAAATTAGCTAAAAGACTTTATAGCCATGGTTTCTCCTTTCTAGACACAGGTGTGCCTCCACAAGCATAAACCAGAAAGCATCCTTTGATACTTGGTCCATGCTTTTTGCAGCACTCTGCTCTCTGACATGGTACTCTGCATTGTCACTGGAACTGTGTCTAAATTTCACTGAAAGGATTGCTAATATTAGTGTGATATTGGCGCTTTTATTTGCTTTCCTTACAGTGGCAATGTTTTCAATTGAATGCCCTTAACGGGCATAGAACCAATTTAGTTTGTTATTTCCTCCGAATGCTATGCATGATTACTTTCTGAAATGGAAAATAAAACCACACCAAACAAAAGCAAAAAAACACCCCAAACAAACAACCAAGCAAACAAACAGCCAAACAAAACACAACTAAGAAAACCCAAACAACCCCACCGCCAAAAAACCCCAAACAACCCACAACCCAGAAAGCAGCTGGTGATTCATTTGACTACAGACAGGAGTTTTCTACTTTTAAACTGGTCACACATTATAACAGCCACTCACGACTTTGAATTTTATCCAGCTCTCCTCTCCCTCTCTCCACATTTGCATTTAAATCTACACAAAATAACCAAGAAGCACCAGGAGAATTTGAAATAGGAAAATGCAGTAGGAAACACTCCCAAGTTTTGTGAATGTTGTTCTTTATATTAAAATGTTATGCACACATCCACTGTTTGTTTTTTCAAATGGCTACTACAAGCACCTTTAAGGAGAGGCTTTGATATGTCCTCTGATTGTTCACTTGTTCCATCGGTTCTGTCACTGCAGGTCAGCTGCTGGGCAGTAAGATTGGAATGAACTGAAAGGCTGAAAGAAACATGTCAGCTTTCAATGTCATGGTGGGACTTCTAATTTTAGGATAGGATAGGATAGGATAGGATAGGATAGGATAGGATAGGATAGGATAGGATAGGATAGGATAATGGATAGGATAGGATAGGATAGGATAGAATGGTATAGAATAGAATGGAATGAATAGAATAGACCTGACCTGACCAGGTTGGAAAAGAGAGCTTTGAGATCATCGAATCCAACCCATCATCCAACACCATCTAATCAACTAAACCCTGGCACCAAGCACCCCATCAAGTCTCCTCCTAAACACCTCCAGTGATGGTGACTCCACCACCTCCCTGGGCAGCCCATTGCAGTGGGCAATCACTCTCCCTATGAAGAATTTCTTTGTAACACCCAACCTAAACCTCTCCTGGTGCAGCCTGAGACTGTATCCTCTTGTTCTGGTGCTGCTTGCCTGGGAGAAGACACCAGCCCCCACCTGGCTACAACCTCCCTTCAGGTAGTTGTAGAGAGCAATAAGGTCACCCCTCAGTCTCCTCTTCTCCAGGCTAAGCAACCCCAGCTCCCTCAGCTTCTCCTCACAGGGCTTGTGCTCCAAAACCCTCACAAGCTTTGTTGCCCTCCTCTGGACACCTTCCAGCAAGTTGACAGCAGGTTCATGCTAAAACTATACTTCATGTAACAAACCATGAGCTCTAATACAAGAGGAGTATCTTAGCTATTAATACACAATTTGGGGGTTAGTAACATCCAGATCATCAATAAAGATATTGAACAGGATGGGGCCCAGAATTGATCCTTGGGAGACACCACTAGTGACTTGCTGCCAGCTTGATGTGGCATCATTCAACACCACTCTCTGGGCTTGGCCCTCCAGACAGTTCCTAACCCAACACAGAGTGCTGCTGCCCAAGCCACAAGCTGCCAGCTTGGCCAGGAGTTTGCAGTGGGGAATGGTGTCAAAGGCCTTACTGAAATCCAGGTAGACTACATCCACAGCTTTCCCCACATCCACCAGGCGGTCACCTGATCATAGAAGATCAGGTTGGTCAGGCAGGACCTGCCCTTCCTGAAACCATGCTGGCTGGGCCTGATCCCTTGGCCATCCTGTAAGTGCTGAGTGATTGCACTCAAGATGACCTGTTCCATAATCTTGCCTGGCACTGAGGTCAAGAGTCAGAGTGGTGTCTGATGTTGCAGGTATAATTTAACTAGTTTCAGATAGCTCTGTGTGTATTTTTAAAGAGAGGTAGATTTGTTTATTAAATAATTATGCTTCATCTAAGAAAATAGTTGGCTGTTGGATCACATAAGGCTCAAGAAAATCTAGTCCATTAGTAACCAAGAAGGATGCTAGAAGACATACATTAAATGTATTTTGAAATCAGGTCATAAATAACTAACATCAAGAGATTCCTGAAAATTTTGAACAAGGAGGTTTCTGTTCTGGTAATTTATTCTGTGCTGGATGTGTGCCAATAGTGTGTTAGAAGTCAAAAAGAGAGAGGAGAGGTCATTTAAGAACCAATGAGTGAAGAATAATAAAGAAAGGAAAAATGAATTTTGAACAGCATGGATAGACATTATGGAGCACATCTGAACTACAACTAAACTGATGAAGGGCTTAGAACACAAGTCTGATGAGGAACACCTTAGGGAACTGGGGCTGTTCAGCCTTCAGAAGAGAAGGCTGAGGGGAGACTTCATGGATCTCTACATCTACCTCAAAGGAGTTTTGAGCGATGTGGGGTCAGTCTCTTCTACGTGAAATGAGTGACAGGACATGATGAAACAGATTCAAGTTGTGCCAAGGGAGGCTCCAGTAGAGCATTAGGAAAAATTTCTTCACAGAAATGGTTATCAGGTATCAGAACAGGATGCCCAGGGAGGCAGTGGCATCACCATCCCTGGAAGTATTTAAAAGACACATGGATGTGGTGCTGAGGGATGTGGTTTAGTGGTAGCAGCTTAGCAGTAATGGTCAGATTGTGAGCTATAAATGAGCAGTTAGACTTGATAACATCACAGGTCTCTTCCAGCCTCAACAGTTCTACAATTCTATGAATGGCACAGCTGGTAAAGAAAATTTGTATGGATTCTCAAGGGAGATCTGGTGGGTAAAGTTAATCACATTATAGGAGGCAGGAACGAAAAACAGCCATGAAAACAGCCAGCTCATAAAGTTCAGAGTTACTTAGAAGTTCAACTTCCCAGTAAATTCAAGTGTCAGGCAAAGGCCTTCTTATCAGTTTGGAAGTCCATGAGCACTGGTGTGGTAAAAGATTTCACACCTAATCTCATCCTGTGCATGCACTCACTTCACTTCTTACCTTTGCTCCCATTCCAGAGCACAGATGTTTCTTTTTGTTTTAGTTGCCTTTTCTGATAAAACTTGGAAGACATACTCAGGGCTCTACCTTCCTCATCAAGTTATCTGAAGTTTGCTAGAGTTTCCACAGGGTTACACAGTTACTGAGACAGCATAACTGACTGTGCTTTACTTTCTCAGGAAATAGAAAACATAAGAGAATCGCCACGAGTTGGTACCAATGGATCACACACTAAAGGGTTAACAACTAATTAAAAAATGTCCAAAGCAGCAACCACTATGACAGGGTGAGTGGAAGGATACACTTTTAGTACATGCATCATGCCATGAATGTAGTGGACCTGAATATAAAGCAAGTGCTGTCAACATCTATGAATGATGGAAGCATTGGCAGACCTGGAAACAAGGAAAGAGCAGTCACTGAGCACAGTCACTTGGCTCATTGGATTCATTCCTATAAAATGTGTTTTAACAGTGTTGAAGCAAAGAATGCAGGCCCTGCCAAGAGAAGGCAGAATTGTCTTCTGGAAAATAACAACTCTAAGGAGGAGTTATTCTGAGCTGCATAATGTGGTTCTAAAATGGGTAAATGTAATCCTGAGATTTACAAACTCAAACACATTTTAAGTGCTCTGTAGAATGTCAGAGCAGAGAATAGCAGAAAATAATTGCTATTAATTGGAATAGAACTAAATAGAGCCAAAGCAGAAATTTGGAGCATAGTTTCAATAGTAAGGACGATCAACAACTAGAATAAAGTAGTCAGGCTTTATGTTGGAAAAACTTCTATAGCTTCAGGGAAATCTTTGTATTTGATTAAGCTAGATTTCAATTAAAATCAATTATTATGTGGAATTTCTGGTAAGGCAGAAGGAGAGTTCTCTTAGATGATTTACACAGAGTATTTTACTCCTACAATACAAAAGCCTGCAGTACAAGAGCCTGAAGTGTGCCCAGGCAGCCAAGAGGGCCAATGGCATCCTGGCTTCCATCAGGAAGAGTGTGGCCAGCAGGAGCAGGGAGGACATTCTGCCCCTGTACACTGCACTGGTTAGGCTACACCTTGAGTCCTGTGTCCAGTTCTGGGCCCCTCAGTTTAGGAAGGATGTTGACTTGCTGGAATGTGTCCAGAGAAGGGCAACAAAGTTGGTGAGGAGCACAAGCGCTGTGAGGAAAGGCTGAGGGAGCTGGGGTTGCTTAGCCTGGAGAAGAGGAGACTGAGGGGTGACCTTCTTGCTCTCTACAACTACCTGAAGGGAGGTTGTAGCCAGGCAGAGGTTGGTCTCTTCTCCCAGGCAACCAGCACCAGAACAAGAGGACACAGTCTCAAGCTGCGCCAGGGGTGGTTTCGACTGGAGGTTAGGAGGAGGTTCTACACAGGGAGAGTGATTGCCCATTGAAATGGGCTACCCAGGGAGGTGGTGGAGTCACCATCATTGGAGGTGTTCAGGAGACTTGATAGGGTGCTTGGTTGCATGGTTTAGTTGATTAGATGGTGTTGGATGATAGGTTGGATGCGATGATCTTGAAGGTCTCTTCCAACCTGGTATATTCTATTCTATTCTATTCTATTCTATTCTATTCTATTCTATTCTATTCTATTCTATTCTATTCTATTCTATTCTATTCTATTCTATTCTATTCTAAAATTATCCCTTGGGAAAATGAGAGACAGACTAAGAATCTCCTGTCCAGGATGGCAACACCCTGCAGTCGTAAAAGGTTGTAAATTCATGATTCTGCTAGTGGGGAATATTGTGTGGCTTAAACCACTACAGTGCCTTTTGCAGTGGCTGCACATCTGTGTGAGCCATAAGGATGATCCTACACCTGTAGCAGTTAGATTCAAGTGGCTTTTGTGACTGACGAATGGAAATGCCGTGTCTCTGTTCCAGCACTAAAGAAATCAGTGATGAGAAGAATGCTGTGACAGAGCTCTGGTCTTATTAAATAAACACCAAATGGACAGAAGGTGTTTCAAAAATTATATCAGAGAAAAATGTGATCCTTAATGCACTCAGCAGTATTGTGATCTCTCACAAAGGAGAAAATTGCTGCTGAAAAAGCAGAAACAGCAGCAGACTGCAGCATCTGAAATAAACCCAAAACCAGGGTATGAGCCAGAGCTCTCCAGTTTCTGAGACATTGACAGAATGCCCTCAGGAGTAAGGGGGTGATGTAGAACATCACATCTGCACAAAAAATGGTTCAAAATCATTCATCGAATTTCTGAGAATGGAAAGAAAATGGCATCACATCTTGGGAAGGTTGTCTATGGGATGCTCGTGCCAAGGTGCTTCCTGGATGGTCTCTGGAGAGAGGTCAGAGCTGCAAACACTTCTCCATGACTCTGCCCATGGAAGAGTTCACACACTAGAGAACATGAAGGAGCAGCAGAAAAGAATTGTTACAGACTGACAACAAGCATCATATCTATTCCCTTGCCCCACTGGGGTAGGAGGTAGAGGTGTCAGGAGCAAAGGAGTGATGTTGAGCTTGAAGGGAGGCAAGGCAAGGGAAAGGTGCTGTTCTTTTCCATCCTTTGTTTCTTGCTAACCAAGTCTAGTCTGTTTTGCCATGACTATAACTTGAAAGTGATCCATCTTTATCTTGACCCATTTTCACTCTGTCCTGTGAAGAAGGAGTGAGCAGCTGGGTTGGAGTTTGACCCTTGGCCAAGGTTAACCATCACAGCTATTCTTTTTAAGCAAAATAAGAATTCACATCTTTACAGCTCTGAGAGAGCTCTTCTCTCATGCTGAAACAGGACTTTGATGATTTCCAGAAGCAAGCAACCTAGGGATGTGAGCAGAAGCTGGAAAAGAATCATTTTTTCCCCCTTTTTTACATAGGAATGTGTAGAATCTTTGATGATTTAAAACTCTGAAATTCCCAGAATGGAGAGGTATATTTGAACATCAGACTTGTAAATATAAAAGGCTTACAATGTGAAATCTTACAATTGCTTATATGTGTAAAAAACACATCCCACCTGCATTGCACTACAAACACAATTAAGTTTTTCCTAGTTTCATTGACATAGCAAGGAGGAAAGCAAGGAGGTAGTAGACTGTGACTGCAAAACATGTTGCATTTTTAATATATCTAGACAGTCATAGGATCTGATTGCCTCTAACCTTGACACCAATGGTTGTCATAACTAATCTCACAATTCTTCATGAACAAGCACCAGTTGGCATTTAAAAGTAAGAACACCACAGTAATTTGTTCATCTTCCCTGAGTCACGGCAGTGATGTTGTTAGGGCAGCCTCTATTTTCCATCTTGAAAATATGTTTATTGCAGCTGTAATGCATGGGACAGGGAGTAGGCTTCAAAAACACAACAATCTACTTAATACAATACAATACAATACAATACAATACAATACAATACAATACAATACAATACACCAGGTTGAAAGACACCTTCAAGATCATCGCATCCAACCAATCAACCAATCCAACCCACCTAAACAACTAGACCATGGCACCAAGCACCCCATCAAAGTCTCGTCTCTGTAACTAACAATTCTTTTCAGTTTTAGTAAGTGTATGAAGATTACACTTTTATGAGCAATCAAGCAATTCAGGTTGCCAAAAAAATTATAGTATCAAAACTGGAGAGAGGTGGACATTGCCCAGACTGCTGGGACATAGACTGTGCAGATCTGATTAGGATTTGTCAAAGGTGAAAGTTTAAAACAAAAAAGCACTTGTGATGGATACATTGAACTATTTCTTACACTTTCCACTGGCATCATCTAAGTAATAAATATATTCCATACTTGGAAGGCAGGAGAGAGGAAAAAAAAACCATGAATATGGATGTGAGGAAGAAGTTCTTCACTGTGAGAGTGGTGAAACCCTGGAATGGGCTGTCCAGGGAGGTGGCTGAGACCCCATCCCTGGAAGTGTTTAAGACCAGGCTGGATGAGGCTCTGGCCAGCCTGATCTAGTGTGAGGTATCCCTGCCCATGGTGGGGGGGTTGGAACTGGATGATCCTTGTGGTGCCTTCCAACCCTGACTGATTCTATGATTCTATGATTCTAATATAGACAAAATCATTACTGGTTACATGCTAGGAATGTACTCCACTAGAGTACACAGTGATTGCCCACTGCAATGGGCTGCCCAGGGAGGTGGTGGAGTCACCATCACTGGAGGTGTTTAAGAAGAGATGGATGGAGCACTTGGTGCCATAGTTTAGTTGATTAGATGGTGTATACCTTGTAAAATGGGCCCACAGTTCATATACAATCATGATGAATATCTTATAACAGAGCCTCAGTTTCACCTCAAAATCTCAGTCAAATCAAGAGATCAATCAGTAGCTTTTCAGATTCAAGAGATTCTTCAGCTTGAGTTTGTGTTCCAAAATTTGACTAATCCATTATTTTTCTCCTCTCAGTGTATCAAAATTTTCATTAATAGAAAATTGCAGTAGCTCTGCATTGTAAAGAACAAATGCCATTAATCCAGACTCTCCTTAACGTCCTCCACTAAGTTCATGTGCCTGGGCATTAAATTGGGGGAAAATGACATCTGACTGTGTCAATAGAAATGGGTTTAAATTGAGCTATCTTCCTCTACAATCCCTTGACTGTCCTTAGGTGAATTGCAATAAATGATGATAGGGCAATTATTGCTCACTGTTTTACCAGATGTCTCCATTTGTCTGAAATACTATTTTGCTCAGTTTTATAACCTCTGGCTCTCTAAATAACAAGAAGAACCAATGTGGCTAGTTACTCTCTCTTCATTATTGCAAGAACTATTCCCATGTGACATTTTATATTAGCTATTGCAGTCCTTACAGGAAATTGTTTCTGTTAGGTAATAAAGATAACAATTTTATTCAACTGTAAAAGACTTAACTGTAACTGTAAGAATATTATTTGGTTCTATTGAATGATCCAGAAGGCACAGTACATGTTAAAGAGCCCTCCTTTCCTCTTTCCTGAAAGTAGATGATTTCCAATAATTGGTCTGTTTCTTCTTGTTCTACCTAGGGAGATTCTACCTAATGGAAGTCTACTAAGTATCTTTGAACTGAAGGCAGTATGCTGGCTACTGTTATGCCTTGTCTATATCATCATTTCAGTCATTTCCCATAAATATTTGAGAGATACAAGTTGCAGAAATGCACTTCCCATTATGGATCAGAGAATTAACTCATTTATTCACAAGTTAGAATCAGCGTTAGCAGATGAAATTCCTAACATGTAGTATCCTGAGTTAAGTAAAGAAGCTTTGAAGTAATCAAGAAAAAAGAGAGAAGGAAGGCAGGCAAGGGTCCTGGGATGCTTTCTTTACCCTGAATCAATGACATTTTGGGGAACTGAATTTGGGACACCGTATCCCAACAAAATTTGTTTACATATCACGGCATTTCAAAGCACAAAACAAGGGAGAAGCACTGCAGAGCATTTTCCTCTGCATCCCTTCTCTTCTACTACTTCTACTACTGCTACAAGCAGGGCTCAGAGTGGCTGGAGAGTGGCCAGGCAGAGAGGGACCTGGGGGTACTGGTTGATTGTAGGCTGAACATGAGCCTGCAGTGTGCCCAGGCAGCCAAGAAGGCCAATGGCATCCTGGCCTGCATCAGGAACAGTGTGGCCAGCAGGAGCAGGGAGGTCATTGTGCCCCTGTACACTGCACTGATTAGGCCGCACCTCGAGTCCTGTGTCCAGTTCTGGGCCCCTCAGTTTAGGAAGGATGTTGTCTTGCTGGAACGTGTCCAGAGAAGGGCAACAAAGTTGGTGAGGGGTTTGGAACACAAGCCCTATGAGGAGAGGCTGAGGGAGCTGGGGTTGCTTAGCCTGGAGAGGAGGAGACCCAGGGGTGACCTTATTGCTCTCTCCAACTACCTGAAGGGAGGTTGTAGCCAGGCAGAGGTTGGCCTTTTCTCCCAGGCAGCCAGTACCAGAACAAGAGGACACAGTCTCAGGCTGCGCCAGGGCAGGTTTAGGCTGGATGTTAGGAAGAAGTTCTATACAGAGAGAGTGATTGCCCATTGGAATGGGCTGCCTGTGGAGGTGGTGGAGTCATCTTCATTGGAGGTGTTCAGGAGGAGACTTGATGGGGTGCTTGGTGCCATGGTTTAGTTGTTTAGGTGGGTTGGATTGGTTGATAGGTTGGACGTGATGATCTCGAAGGTCTCTTTCAACCTGGTGTGTTGTATTGCATTGTATTGTATTGTATTGTATTGTATTGTATTGTAAATGAGCCATGGTATAGTTCTGACAGCAGTGTGCTGAGATATTCTTTCTTCTTTTGCCCTTCCCCTTCTTCCTTTTTTTTATTTCCCTCCTTTTTATTTTTCTTCCCCTTTGAATTTTATTTTTTAATTTTAATTACATTTGCACTTCTCTTCTGCAGTTATCTTTCTCTTTCCTTTGCCCTTTCTCTACTCTACTTTCAGGGCTGAAGGTGGAAACCTGGGCAAGATGCTTTGGCGATTCATCCCTCAGAAGAGGTTTACTTAAACTCTTCAGTATGGCTTGCCATAGTATCTTAGTAGAGCTTTTGAGAGTGAGCTGTTGCTTAAGCAGGCAGTAATTAAGTGGTCTCAGAGAATCCTCAAAATATTGGTGTAGTAAATGAAAGCATCTGCAAGTAGAGAACCAATGCTATCAAGACTAAAGCCATGATTTCCATGAAGGACTGCCAACAGTGACAGATATCTAGGTTCTCCAAAATCAGTCATTAATTGTTTCACAGAACTGTTGATGAAATAAATCTATGTTATTTTCTGTGCTCAGGAACCAGAAGTCATTTCCCTGTTGCTCTCTCCACAAAGCATTTCTGGGCAGTGGTGTTTGTTCAAACACACAGTAATTGGCTCACGTATTTATAAACCTAGAGACCTAAGAAAGAGTACAGCAAAAAGCATTTCTGCATTTACCTATATCTAAACTTTTGTTTCAATTGTTGTTTGAAAAACAAACAGACTGTCCCCACAACACCGACAATCACCCTGGAAATATATGGGAGTCTTATTTACATCCAGTAGCCCAGTTTCTACAGTTTGTTGCAGCCACAATATGTGGGGGACTCAGACTGAAGATTAAACTGGCATTTAAATCACAAGTCTGCTGCACTGTCTAATACAGACACGAATTTATTTGTGTTTAACACTGACACTGCACAAACTTGGGAAAAAATCAAGATACCCTGACCTCTATAGATTACATCTGTTGAGATGTTTATATTATCATCTGTGAAGTGTCGTTATGTGTGGGGATGAAATTATTTGCCAGCAAACAGCAAGCTTTTTGTCATCTAAATTCTGTACAAGTATGATGGCTGCACCCAAAGAGTGGCTGTCAATGGGTCCATGTCCCAGTGGAGGCCAGTGACAAGCGGAGTCCCTCAGGGATCAGTCCTGGGACCTGTCTTGTTCAACATCTTTGTGGGTGACATGGACAGTGGCCTCGAGTGCACCCTCAGCAAGGTTGCTGATGACACCAAGCTGTGTGGTGCAGTGGACACGCTGGAGGGAAGGGATGCCATCCAGAGGGACCTGGACAGGCTGGAGAGGTGGGCACAAGCCAACCTCATGAGCTTCAACAAGACCAAGTGCAGAGTCCTGCATCTGGGTCGAGGCAATCCCAGGCACAAATCCAGGCTGGGCAGTGACTGACTGGAGAGCAGCACGGAGGAGAGAGACTTGGGGGTGCTGGTGGACGAGAAGCTCAACATGAGCACTCAGTGTGCACTTGCAGCCCAGAAGGCCAAACAGATCCTGGGCTGCATCAAAGTGTGGCCAGCAGGTCAAGGGAAGTGATTCTCCCCCCTCTACTCAGCTCTGGTGAGACCCCACCTGGAGTACTGCCTCCAGTTCTGGAGCCCCTATTACAAGAGGGATATGGATGTGCTGGAGCGTGTCCAGAGAAGGGCCACGAGGATGATCAGAGGGCTGGAGCACCTCTCCTATGAGGACAGACTGAAAGAGTAGGGGCTGTTCAGTCTGGAGAAGAGAAGGCTCTGAGGTGACCTCATTGTGGCCTTCCAGTATCTGAAGGGGGCCTACAAGAAGGCTGGGGAGGGACTTCTCAGGATATCAGGTACTGACAGGACTAGGGGGAATGGAATGAAGCTGGAGGTGGGGAGATTCAGGCTGGATGTGAGGAAGTTGTTCTTCCCCATGAGAGTGGTGAAGCCCTGGAATGGGTTGTCCAGGGAGGTGGTTGAGGCCCCATCCCTGGAGGTGTTTAAGCCCAGGCTGGATGAGGCTCTGGCCAGCCTGCTCTAGTGTGAGGTGTCCCTGCCCATGGCAGGGGGGTTGGAACTAGACGATCCTTGTGGTCCCTTCCAACCCTGACTGATACTATGATGCTATGCTGATTCTGTGTTTGTTTTCTCCAAGATTATTTATAATCATCAGAACTTATGATTCTGCAATGGTTGTATAAATTCTTTGAACAGACCTTTTACATACAAAGACTGAACCATGGAGGAAGTTTTATGAACACCTGTACTTGAGATGTGATGTCCTAATCCCCAAAATCAACAAACAAATGTGTCAGAAGTCTTGTCATTCCATGCCTCAGTAACACACATAATTTGTCTTCAGAAATACTTGAAATACTACATAAAATAAACCCCAGCCATGCCTGCAGTAGAGCTCAGAGGAGCAGCCTGACTGCTTTGAAGAACTTTTGCCATCATGAAAGCAGGTGCTTTCACTGCCTACAAAAACCAAGTGCCCAAAATAAAACAGCATCACTTACATGCAGCCAGAGTTTTCCAAACACAGATATCCTGGCCAGCAGAAAAAAACACCACTACTTATAATTCTTTTTTGGTACTACTTATTTCTGCATCAGCTCCTTCATGTGCAAGAAGGAGCTCACAGCAGCCTTGGAGTCTGTTTTATTAAATTCCATAAAAAATGGGAAAGGTAGTGTGAGGGAACAGTGCACAATAGATACTGCTAAATCATCCAAGTGAGGGGTGACTTATCACTGCAGCTTTAAACCTTGGCATTTAGCAGGACTGAGCAAACATCATATGTACCTCAAGTACACAGGATTTATTGTTTTCTTCTACTTAGGTTCCCACTTTATGTGAGTCCCTTATTAAAATATTACTGCAAACACATAAAGCTTTTTTGAGATATCTTCTTGGGTTTTCAATACTTGCTATTTAAGTGCAGTGTTTGATGTACAAAATACATCCTACCTAGAGATGACTTTTCTCTACAGGTTTCAAATTTTAACCTATTTTTCACCTACTGACACACTTACTTCCTGTCTCCAGAAAGGGAATGCATCACAGAAGTATAAGCCATCATTTTTACTTCCATGGCAAGGTCTCATATTGATAACACATTCAAACTCAGCAGGAATACCAGAGGGGACTGCAAAACCCTATTGATCGATCACTCCTGTAGTACCCACTTACAATGCATTTTCCCAATAAAGAGGCTGAGTACCAAGTGTGTAATCATTTGAGAGCACAAAACCAGAACAATGGCTCTTCCAGGTTAGGCCAAAGGTCTGTTAATCTTACCATTTGTGGAGTTTTAGGCTATGCCTTTAAAATTAAGCTGCAGATGGGGCCCTCAGTTTGTTGTCTTCAGAGAGAGCAGAGTGAGCAGTGCACGGCTGGTCTTTGGTCCTGTGCTGAACTCTTTGGCTCTATTTTTCTTAATTTCTACCAACATTAAACACAAGATATTTTATTTCCCCTTTTCTCCATTTCCTGTGGTTCTCAGCTTTTAGTGTAAGGAATTTCTACTTCTTTTTTGGACAGGCATAGCCTTGTTCACTCCATGGCACTCAGCAGGGATGAAGGATGCTTCAGGAAGATCATAAGAGCTTAAACAGATAACAGTACTTCCTTGGGATTTTCTCCAGGAGTCTGTCACAGGGAAAATGCCTATCCTAGAGTCAGTATCTTTGCATTTAACTCAGGGCAAGCTTTTTCCCCACAAAGCTGACCACTCTCCTCTTAGAAGGTACTGCAGACTGTGCCTCTAGTCCCCAGAACATGAATGTAGCTTGGGTAGAATTTTAATATATGGTGCCTGAGGAAAGAGTGTAAAAAGGCAAGGAAACAATTAGAGGTGGTCACCAAACTGAGGCAGAGACTCACATCTACTGCCAAATACTCCCAAAGCAGTATTCATGAATCTCATTCACTTTATATTCTAATTACACTTTTTAGTTCCAAATCTGAACTACCTGAATCTTGAAAGAGAAAAGGTAATCCAAGGGTAATCACTATTTCTTTTCAGTGTAAGACACCAATACAATGGGACTAAATAGGAGCTCTCTGCTAAAATCTTCTCTATAATTCAGTGATATAAGAAGCAAATGCTGCTAAACTTATTTTGGGAAAAAATGTACCCAATATGGTAGGCAGACCCTGAAATATGGAGCTTTTGAACAAGGGACACCCACTTAAATTCAAGTAAATGTATTGCTATAATTTCTTGTACCTAAGCAGATATCTTGCTTTTTAGGACTAAAATATGTGGAAATATCACCAAGGCTTGTAAGGACTCAATTACTTCACAAAAGAAACTAAGTCCTTGCTGCAGAGTTGGTTGCTACTTATCTTCCACTGCAGTATAGTGAGAAAGATCAACAGAAAGCATATGAATTGCATGGAATCTGTGTTTTCAGGTGTCAGCCTCTTCCTGAAGAAAAAGGACTTTCTGTCATTGATGGAGAACACACAGTAACAGTGGAGGAATTAATATTTAAAAATGCTTGTTTGCATTTGTACTGATGTCTGTGTGAATGGAACACATGGGCCTAATACAGTGCTTAGGATAGGCACTATTAAGCTATCGATACCAGTACTGCTGTTCTGTACATTTGAGCTCATCATCCTAAACTTTCCATTTTACTAATAATAAGAGAACACATTTGACATATTTAGACACCTACATTAGACTGAGCTAAATTAGCTTTCAGAGGGATTATTGATGCAAATTATATTTAAAGAGGTAACTGGCCATCAGGGTTTCAGTGTTCACCTTAGAATCACAGAATCAACCAGGTTGGAATAGACCTCAAATATCATCAAGTCCAACCTATTACCTAATAGCTAACACCTGAGGACTAACTAAACTATGGCTCCAAGTGCCATGTCCAATCCTTTTTGAACACCTCCAGGGATGGTGACTCTACCACCTCCCTGGGCAGCACATTCCAACAGCTAACAACTCTTTCTGTGAAGAACTTTCTCTTCACCTCAAGCCTAAACTTCCCCTGGTGCAGCTTGAGGCTGTGTCCTCTTGTTCTGCCACTGGTTGCCTGGGAGAAGAGACCAAACCCCTCCTGGCTACAACCTCCCTTCAGGTAGTTGCAGATGGCAATCAGGTCTTCCCTGAGCCTCCTCTTCTCCAGGCTAAACAACCCCAGCTCCCTCAGCCTCTCCTCATAGGGCTTGTGCTCGAGGCCTCTCCCCAGCCTCGTTGCCCTTCTCTGGACACATTCAAGAGTCTCAATATCCTTCCTAAACTGAGGGGCCCAGAACTGGACACAGTGCTGAAGGTGTGGCTTAACCAGTGCTGTGTACAGGGGCAGATTGTCCTCCCTGCTTCTGCTGGCCACACTATTTCTGATGCAGGCCAGGATGCCATTGGCCTTCTTGGCCACCTGGGCACACTGCTGGCTCATGTTCAGCGATCTGTCAACCAGTCCCCCCAGGTCCCTTTCTGCCTGGCTGCTCTCTAGCTACTCTGTCCCCAGCCTGTAGCACTGCATGGGGTTCTTGTGGCCAAAGTGCAGCACCTGGCACATGGACTTGTTAAATGCCATCATGTAGGACTCTGCCCACCTGTCCAGCCTGTCAAGGTCCCTCTGTAGAGCCCTTCTACCCTCTAACTGATCAACACCTGATCCAAGCTTGGTGTCATCTACAAACTTACTAATGGTGGACTCAAAGAATACAGGGAAGAGAAAACCAAAAACCAGAATGTATGATAATAACTGGAGGGATTTTTTGTCAGAATCAATCCTTTACATAAAACAAGGAGGTTTCTGCAGCAGAAAATACCCACAGTTTCCATTCAGAAATGGTGGGTTGGTTGAACAGGAACATTGTCTGTACATAACCACTTACATGCACATGCACACATAAGCCAAGGATATATATCATTGATCTGAAGAAAACTAGGGTGTACTCCTGTGAGTTTTGATTGTTTTGATAGGTTCACCTTCTTCCTCTATTAGATACAAATACTTATCACCTACTATTTTAGTTTATCTGGAACACATCTCTGGTTTGCCAGTTGGCTCTTAGTCCTTTCTGCACTCTGCATTAACTCCTGTGAGATCATTTCACTTGTGCAGAATAGGTTTGAGGCACGGCTGTCTTTTGCATGATCTTTTCATAGTTTATCTGATTTGCAACCCGCATTTCCAGTCCAGAATTTTCTTGTCAGAAGGGACTTTCCTAGAATCCCAGATCCATGAGATAATAAAAACCTGGTGAGAGCTACTTTTAAACCACACCCTTCAGTATCATATTGCCAATTTCCCTTCAGAGCCTTCTCACAGTGACAACTTCTTCACAGCATCCCCTGAAGGAGATTGGCTGGTTATGTGGGAATGATACAATACAATACAATACAATACAATACAATACAATGCAATACAATACAATACACCAGGTTGGAAGAGACCTTCAAGATCATCACGTCCAACCCATCAACCAATCCAACCCACCCAACAACTAAACCATGCAGCCAAGCACCCCATCAAGTCTTCTCCTGAACAACTCCAATGAAGGTGACTCCACCACCTCCACGGGTAGCCCATTCCAATGGCCAATCACTCTCTCCCTGTAGAACTTCTTCCTAACATCCAGCCTAAACCTGCCCTGGTGCAGCCTGAGACTGTGTCCTCTTGTTCTGGTGCGGGCTGCCTGGGAGAAGAGGCCAACCTCTGCCTGGCTTCAACCTCCCTTCAGGTAGTTGTAGAGAGCAAGAAGGTCACCCCTCAGTCTCCTCTTCTCCAGGCTAAGCAACCCCAGCTCCCTCAGCCTTTCCTCATAGCTTGTGTTCCAAACCCCTCACCAGCTTTGTTGCCCTTCTCTGGACACGTTCCAGCAAGACAACATCCTTCCTAAACTGAGGGGCCCAGAACTGGACACAGTACTCAAGGTGTGGCCTAACCAGTGCAGTGTACAGGGGTAGAACGACCTCCCTGCTCCTGCTGGCCACACTGTTCCTGATGCAGGCCAGGATGCCATTGGCCTTCTTGGCTGCCTGGGCACACTGCAGGCTCATGTTCAGCCTACAATCAACCAGCACCCCCAGGTCCCTCTCTGCCTGGCCACTCTCCAGCCACTCTGATGTGGGAACAATGTGGGAAAACTGTTCCTCCAGCTTTGCTCTTTCTGCAGGAGAACTGACTCAAAGAAATTCAAGACACAGAGTGATTTCGGAAGTGACCATGGGAAGTAAATGATGTTTCCAGCCACAGAGAGGAAGAGTTGGGCATTTGAATGCATGAGGAATTGGTGCTTATCCAGCCTCAGGCTTCTGGAGACTTAATGTTCTTTGTAACTGCCATGTGAGTTAGTGAAACAATCTAATCTGTCGTTCTATGAGTATTACCACTGTTCCTTGTAATTAAATGAGGTTTGCTTCTCTCTTCACCTGTTCTATCTTTGGTGCAATCAGCAAGAACAATGCAGGTATTCTAAACAATGAAACCCAAATTGTCTAAGTTTGACAAAAACTTAAATTATTCTACTTTTTTTGGTCTTGTTCTACTGTTAAACTGATGAAAAAGGACTCTCAAGACCACTTCTGGAATTAAGAATCTGACTTCAAGTCTGCTTGTTTGATGTCAGATGTTAAGTCAAACCTGACACCACTAGTCTTTCATACAGCATAGGTTGATGGGAGGCTGAACATGAGCCTGCATTGTGCCCAGGCAGCCAAGAGGGCCAATGGCATCCTGGCCTGCATCAGGAAGAGTGTGGCCAGCAGGAGCAGGGAGGTCATTCTGCCCCTGTACACTGCACTGGTTAGGCCACACCTTGAGTCCTGTGTCCAGTTCTGGGCCCCTCAGTTTAGGAAGGATTTTGACTTGCTGGAATGTGTCCAGA
Source organism: Picus viridis (assembly GCA_033816785.1). Classification (NCBI taxonomy): domain Eukaryota; kingdom Metazoa; phylum Chordata; class Aves; order Piciformes; family Picidae; genus Picus; species Picus viridis. The sequence goes on along the minus strand of CM066566.1, from coordinate 8,857,048 downwards.
GAAGGGCAACAAGGTTGGTGAGGGGTTTGGAACACAAGCCCTATGAGGAGAGGCTGAGGGAGCTGGGGTTGCTTAGCCTGGAGAGGAGGAGACTGAGGGGTGACCTTCTTGCTCTCTACAACTACCTGAAGGGAGGTTGTAGCCAGGCAGAGGTTGGTCTCTTCTCCCAGGCAGCCAGCACCAGAACAAGAGGACACAGTCTCAAGCTGCACCAGGGCAGGTTTAGACTGGACGTTAGGAGGAAGTTCTATACAGAGAGAGTGATTGCCCATTGGAATGGGCTGCCTGGGGAGGTGGTGGGGTCACCATCATTGGAGGTGTTTAGGAGGAGACTTGATGGGGTGCTTGGTGCCATGATCTAGTTGTTTGATGGGTTGGACGCGATGATCTTGAAGGTCTCTTCCAACCTGGTTTATTGTATATTGTAAATTTTACAACCTTTGAATGCAGGTTTTCCAGTTCATTCTAATCTCTGTGAGAAGTTTAGTGTTTTGGGAGTATCAGATTGGCAGTCTTGGAGATTGCAGTCCAACCCAAAGCACAGCAATTGTTCTCAACTAAGTGGTAGAAAATTGACTTATTAAAACTTACACTTCTGCAGTCGCACAAACTTGCCCACAATCTTGCTTTAATGTAGCTCAAACCTGTGCTGGAGGGAAGCATTGGTCCTTCTGCCAATTGCAATGACCATACTGATGGTTCAGTGATGTGAACACCTGTTCCTTTGCAAGCTGATTGGCAATATCCAGTTCATTTCATTTAATGACTTATGGGCACTACTAAACACAGCCGGATGCAGTGATCCAGAAACAAAAGATTTTCTATCCTTGTACCAACAGCCTGAGGTGCCCTGTTCTTTTTGGCAATGTTTGTATAACTGTAAAATAAAGTTCTGTGTTCAGTACTATGGTTCTTTCACCTCAGACCGCTTCACTGTGCAAAGCACAACTCAAAACTCAGTCCCTTTAATTATTTTATACGAGTTTTAACGTTAAAACCAAGAAGACATCATGTAATTTCCTAAGCAAGAACACTATGCATGTCAAAAAATAAAACCATCTGGAAATAATCTTGAACAATATTATTTCTTTTTCCTTTAAGCATGTTTCCCTGCAGAGAGTTTCAGGTTCTCTTTAGAATACAGCCATTTCCAGACTCTGCAAATACCTGCATTGTCAGTTTCTGCTGCACCAAATAAAAAATTGTAGTCATCAGGAGTCAACAAAGGCAGAAGAAGGGTTTCATAGAATCATAGAATCGTTAGGGTTGGAAGGGACCTCAAGGATCATCTAGTTCCAACCCCCTCACACTAGATCAGGTTGCCCAGAGCCACATCCAGCCTGGCTTTAGAAACCTCCAGGGATGAGGCCTCTACCACCTCCCTGGGCAACCTGTTCCAGTGTCTCAATACCCTCATGGTGAAGAACTTCTTCCTAATATCCAATCTGAATCTTGATAGTGCCTCTTAAATTCTTGTTTAATATGAGATATATAAACAAAAGCCTTGAAAAAACAACAGCTACTGTCTCAAAACCAGTAAAGGACCTCTTGTACATTTTCCTGTAATCCAGGGAATCTCCAGAATCATAGACTCAACAAGGTTGGAAAAGACCTTAAAGATCATCAAATCCAACTTTTCACCCAAGACCTCATGCCTACTAGAGCATGGCACCAAGTGCCATGTCCAATCAACTCTTTAACACCAGGGATGGTGACTCCACCACCTCCCCGGGCAGCACATTCCAATGGCTAACAACTTTCTCCTCACCTCGAGCCTAAACTTGCCCTGGTGCAGCTTGAGACTGTGTCCTCTTGTTCTGGTGCTGGTTGCCTGGGAGAAGGGAACAACCCCTTCCTGGCTACAACCACCCTTCAGGTAAACAGCATTAAGGTCTCCCCTGAGCCTCCTCTTCTCCAGGCTAAACAACCCCAGCTCCCTCAGCATCCCTTCGTAGGGCTTGTGCTCGAGGCCTCTCCCCAGCCTCCTTGCCCTTCTCTGGACATATTCGAGTATCTCAATGTCCTTTTTAAATTGAGGGGCCCAGAACTGGGCACAGAAGGACAATGGACCTTCAGTATGGTACTCCAAGAAGGTACATTTTCTCTACCATTTTTTTCAGGGGCACGTTCACAAATCCACAAGCCTGTTTGCTTCTACTTTTTATATAATAGTAACTGCTGCATAGTAAAGAACATTGAAAAAGGAAAAATAATAAAGAAAAAGTTGAGGGTTTTTTAACCTTTAATCAATGAAATCACACCATGTCTGTCCTGAAGGGTCAAACCCCCAATGATGCCCTAGCCCAGACAATGGGCTAAGCACCCACGAATGTGCAAGCTTGGACACTTCCTGGGGTGAGGATGGTCAAGGCAAACATATAAGACAATTGACTAACCTTGTAAGCACCTGTGAATGTGCAAACCTGGACACTTCCTGAAGCCCAGATAAACATGTACCATGTGATCAACTTTGTAACACAGCTGTAAACTGTGTGTGCCCCTGGCCATGTTTGGCTATGCCCCATCTCACAGGTCCAGTTATCAGGGTTCTGTGTTACCAAAGGGCATTAATTGTCTTGGGACAGTATTTAAACCAGTCAAGAAGCCAGGCAACATGCCAAGTTGCCAGGCAACTCACCCAGAGAGCAACAAGAGCCAAATACCGCCCAAGTAGCAGCTGAAGAACCTGCTCTAGCAGATCAGCAATGTCACCCAGGACTTGCACCTGGAACAAGGTAGAAAGGGGAAAACTCCAAGGGAACTGAATCCCAGAAGAGGCTACAGCCCAGCGACAGAGCACACAAGAGAGAGGCTTACTAGCCCTCTCTGAGCCGAGGGCAAGCTCCAGACTGGGACTGGGCATGACAAGAGAGAGGCCCTTAGCCCTCTCCAAGCCAGGGACCACTCGAATTATAGCCACAGAATCTGGAAAGATACCAGACAGAAGAGCAAGTTGTGAGTAGCCAGCCAATCTGCTATGGAATCCATTTGTGGGAAGACCACAGATCACAGCACCTGTATTTCCAATTTGAATTGCTGTATTGGAAATGTTAGATCTGTGCTTGAATCATTTACCTGTCTTTATTTGTCCAGTGTAAAACCCACAACCAAATAATAGATCCTGTGAATGCATTTTGTAAATAAGTCACAGTGGTGTTTGAAGATGCCACTGCCAGGAAATGTTAATTATAAAAGACATAACAATCTCAAGGAACATCATCCAAACCTAACCTTTTTTTTTTCACTCTAAGGTATGTAAAAAAATTAATAAATAATAATAAATAATTAAACAAATATTAATAATAAATAATGCACGCACTAGAAACCTATTCTGAAAATCATGTAAATCTAATGTCATTAGCTTCTGAGTTTCAAGACCCAGTCACTGGGCAGAAAATACATCCCTCAAACCAAACAGAAGGGGATACACACCAATATGTAATCAGCAACAAGTGTCTCTTACAGGAGCCATTTGTTAGCAATAGGAGGGGACACAAAGCAACTCCATTGCTCTCTACAACTACCTGAGGGGTGGTTGTAGCCAGGAAGGGGTTGGCCTCCTCTCTCTAGCAACCAGCACCAGAACAAGGGGACACAGTCTCAAGCTGCACCAGGGGAAGTTTAGGCTCGAGGTGAGGAGAAAGTTCTTCACCGAGAGAGTGATTCGCCATTGGAATGGGCTGCCCGGGGAGGTGGTGGAGTCACCATCCCTGGAGGTGTTCAAGAGGGGATTGGACGTGGCACTTGGTGCCATGGTCTAGTCATGGGTTCTGTGGTGACAGGTTGGACTAGATGATCTTCAAGGTCTCTTCCAACCTTGGTGATACTGTGATACTCTGATACTGTAACTTCAAAGGGTGAGATTTCCATCTTGTTCTCTTCTATCTACTGGTACATTTTCCTTTGCTTTCCCATGGCTCTTTCCCTATCACAATATTACATCACTTTCAAGAAGCGTGGAGCTGTCCAGGATTGTGTGTTGCAGTCAACTGCCAAGTAAGAATTTCCTCTGAAAACCAAACAGGTTTTGGTCTTTATCTGTTTCCATTTCTAGTAAGTTTAGGATTGTGCTATTGTGACAAAACCTCTGAAAAAGACATACAAAGCTAAATGTGAAGTATTACAGAACTTGCACATGGACTAGCAACTTAGAGATAAAGCCAATGGAAAACAGTAAGTGGTTTATGGGATCATTTTTCTTTCTCACTTCCTGGATCACACTGTAAATAGTGTACACAAAATGGAACTGTTTCAGCAGCAGTCTCTCCTCTGAAACTTCCTTGGTTACAACTGTTTAGTAGGGAATTTATGTTTCTATGGTGGGTTGAAATTACCTTCTAACTAATTTGGAGAAAATTACCCCCCCAAAAAAATTGCCAGAGCAGCTCAGTCAAAAGCAAATTAAGCTATATTTGCAAGCACACAAAAAACAATCTAGAAATACAAAATGCAATGAATGTGTACAACATATACAATATTTGCATGTATTTACAATTTATAAACAACACAAGAACCCTCCTGGACAAAACCAGGGGGTTACTGATAGCTTCCTCCTCTCCGACCCCTACCCCCTTGTACAAGCGAAAAAAGAGAAAAGCAAAGAGTAGCTTTAGAATAGAATAGAATAGAATAGAATAGAATAGAATAGAATAGAATAGAATAGAATAGAATAGAATAGAATTGAATTGAATTGAATTGAATTGAATTGAATTGAATTGAATTGAATTGAATTGAATTGAATTGAATTGAATTGAATTGAATTGAATTAACCAGGCTGGAAAAGGCCTTTGATATCATCAAGTCCATCCCATCATCCAACACTATCTAATCAACTAAACTATGGCACCAAGCAAAGTATTTAGCTACAAGAATGCAGCCAAGGTCAGAAAGTCAGCAGAGGCTACCAGCTAGTATCTGTTACAGTGAAGAGACAAGAAAGAGAGAGAGTTAGTTTGTCCAGCTAATTTTATGTTAGTTATCAGACCAGGGGGATTGTTCAGACCTTATCCTTATTTTCCCTTTACATGCAATGGTAATTTATTTACATTCTATCACTTTATACTTGAGATCTGTGGAAAATTTCCTAGGCATCAGCCTAAAACTGCCTCAGTCTCTTATGTGGAGGATGATACCAAAACTTTATCTTGCAGAAAAAGACACATGAGAGTGGGTAAGAGCCCATTTCTGAAAGGGCTAAGCTGCTTTCGTGTGACTCTTCAGGAGGACAAAGTACCAGGATTGTGATTTCCTTTAAGCAGACAGATGTATCTAAGTGCAATATTGCTGTCATATGTGATTGAGAAACTGCTTTCATCTACACCTAGTCTTCTACATCCTACAAAGATCCAATCAGTTTCTGAAACAGAAATAACTGAATTTGATAATTATGACTAGGTGAATCACAGACACAAGCTAAGGTGAGCTGCAAAACAAACTAAAATTAGCAAAGAGCGCCCTGGGCCTAGGGCAACATTCAGCTGATGAACAGAGACAGCTGGAACCTCATCCTTAGTCTACATTCTGTTAACAGTGCATGCAATGGCATGCAGTGCCATTTCTATGTGGGCTTGTGATCTTGTGGTCCTAGTCTTCCTGTGCCTGGATGCACTCATCAGGAGATTATAGAAATATTGGAAGAAAATAGTGGAATAACTGTTATTAAATCTATCACTGATAATCCATCTAAGACTCTTGCATGTGCTCTTCACAGGATTTATAAAGGCATTTCAAAGGATCTATATAGGCATGTTTTGATTCATCAGCTCCCCATCAGCTTTTCAAGCTTTTCTTGCTTGCCAGAGATTAACACTCTCCTTCTCCTGGCTGTAAATGCCACAACATAGATTTTTATAAACTAATCAATATTTAATCATTGTAATACTTTGGAGGTTAAGAGAGGTTCAGACATGGAAATTATATTGCACTTTTCTGATATTGAAAAGACCTCACTTCAACTCTCTGGGATTAATAAATCATATTATTCCCATTATAACAAGGAATCCAAATTACATGTAGGCTATCTGAATTAGCCAAGGTTATACAATGTACCAGTAGCAGAGCAAAGAATCATACTGGCAAGAACCTGTCCTGCAGGTTGTTTTCAGTGAATTAGACCAATCCTATGTGTGTGTGTTTCAAGTGGTATAATCTCATATATAAACTGTTATTGTCAGATGGATATTCCTTCACAGCCCACAATCATCCTTCCCTGATTTTTTGTCCATTTAATATGACCTAGTTTATCATATTAATTAAGATGAAGAGCTGGAAGCACTCAGAGAAGTGTGTTAATCTTGCTGTGCATGACCTAATCAAGTAATGGTGAACATCTGGTCAAATGACCAGAATTTGACTGACTCTACTGTCACCAAGCGTCTAATGCTGAAGAAGCAGCATGGAGTCCTTAGAAGAAAAATCACATCATGGTAGGGGTTCAAAAGGACCTATGGAGGTCATCTCATACAACTGCACTGTTAACCACACCTAGAAAAAAAAAGTCAACATTTCAGTATCAAAAAAACTCACCAGCCTGACCAATGGACAATTTTATTTTCACTCCATGTTTATATATACAAGTCATAATCTTATCTTGGAATAGTAGTTCTAAGCTAAAGCCTTCCAAGAAGAATAGAATAGAATAGAATAGAATAGAATAGAATAGAATAGAATAGAATAGAATAGAATAGAATTAACCAGGTTGGAAAAGACCTGAGAGATCAAGTCCAACCTATCATCCAATACCATCTAATCACCTAAACCATGGCACCAAGCACCCCATCCAGTCTCTTCCTAAACACCTCCAGTGACGGTGACTCCACCACCTCCCTGGGCTGCACATTCCAATGGCAAATGACTCTTTCTGTGAAGAATTTCTTCCTACCATCCAGCCTAAACCTCCCCTGGTGCAGCTTGAGACTGTGTCCTCTGTTCTGGTGCTGGTTGCCTGGGAGACGAGACCAACTCCCACCTGGCTACAACCTCCCTTGTGGTAGTTGTAGACAGCAACAAAGACTCCTCTTCTCCAGGCTAAACAACCCCAGCTCCCTCAGCCTCTCCTCATAGTGCTTGTGTTCCAAACCCCTCACCAGCTTTGTTGCCCTTCTCTGGACATATTCTATTCTATTCTATTCTATTCTATTCTATTCTATTCTATTCTAGGCTAGGCTAGGCTAGGCTAGGCTAGGCTAGGCTAGGCTAGGCTAGGCTAGGCTATGCTATTTCTCTTTTCAGTTGGACTCAGACTAGTTTAATCCAGTGAACACCTTACAAAAAAGATACTAATGTATTTCTCCAGTCTTTTGGAGATGTGTTTCTTTTCAAAACTCAAATGAAAGGAGAAGTAAATAATTACATGACAAATGTGCAAGTTTGTTTATATTTTCCTTTTCACCTTGCCATCAGTTCATAAATAAATAGAGGAAGTATTTTCCAAGAAATGTTTAAAGAAACTGATTTTTAAATACATGCACACAAAGACTTTATCTGCAGTGGTTGCAAAGTGGGGGCTATACAGCTGTGGCATTCAGGAATATAATCTTCATGAAAGCTTTCCTGAATAGCTATGAAAAATAAAGTGTATGCGCAGGAGGAAAAAAAGAGAACATTAAAACAGAAATTCTCTTCAACAATTTATTTCCATGGGTTCCTCTGCCTCCTCCTCATTAGAAAATGTCACACTATCTGAAATACACTGCCTCCCTCAAGCAACAGAATCTCAAAATTATTCTGCTGAAGGATGGAAATATTTGACATTCTGAATAGACCACTTACTTCTTTGTATTGATTTGAAATGGTGTATTAATATTACCACACTGGAGAGTACGTTGGGTTCTTTAGGCTTAAAATTGTATTGTCTCCTAGGACAATATTTAACTAGTCAAAAGAAACAACTTCTCTTCTCATCTTATTTAGTCTTCTTTTGATGATAAGACTTCGTTTCCTCTTTTGCAACCAGCACCAGAACAAGAGGACACAGTCTCAAGCTGCACCAGGGGAAGTTTAGGCTCGAGGTGAGGAGAAAGTTCTTCCCAAAGAGAGTTGTTAGCCATTGGAATGTGCTGCCCAGGGAGGTGGTGGAGTCACCGTCCCTGGAGGTGTTCAAGAGGAGATTGGATGTTGCACTTGGTGCCATGGTTTAGTCATGAGGTCTGTGGTGCCAGGTTGGACTTGATGATCTTTGAGGTCTCTTCCAACCTTGGTGCCTCTGTGATTCTGTGATTTGTGCACTCAGTTTGCTGGTGGTACATAGCTTTCCTAATGTGTCCATCATTTTGCTCAATGCATTTTCTCTTTATCTTTTTTAACACTATGGAATTAGCTTAGGAGGGTGATGAGACCTTTTTTTCATTATTTGGACCTCTTTGATTTTTCTTCTTTGTCACAGAAATGTGTTTAACTGCTCTAAGGCAACTGGGCTGTACTACTAGATGGTATCTCCTTTAGTGTGCAGATAACTGTGAACAGTTACTGCATTTGTATGATACCTATACAATGAAGTAACCTTCAAAGATCAGTTTCTTTAAATTTTCCCCAGGAGTTTTCTCTGAGTGTTTTGGAATAGTTTAGTGTATATAAAAAATCATGGAATGAGATTTAGGAGGAAGAGGAAAACGAATGGGAGTGAAGACCATCACTGAAAATTAAATGGAGTATTGCTGATTTATATATTGAAGCAGAGTTGTGAGCACCAGCCAGCATGTCCAAGAGAATGAAGCTATTCAATGTACTGAATCTTGTGAATGCCACATAACTGGAAGTGTTCAAAGTCAATGTCAGTGATGTTGGACTCAATGATCTTTGAGGTCTCCTCCAACCTTATTGATTCTATGATTCCATCATTAGAAGTGTTTGAAGTCAGATTGAATGAGGTTTTGGCCAACCTAATATAGTCAAAGATGTTCCTTGCTTGTGACGAGGAAGTCAAAGTAGATGATCTTTAAAGGTCTCTTCCAGACCAAATTATTCTATGAATCTTGTAGAGTTAGATGGAGGTTGGACTCAATGATCTTAAAGGTCTTTTGCAACCTAAATGATTCTATGGTTTTACATTCTAAAACCTGAGCTGCAAAATTCACATAGGATTCATTCTCACCATTCTTTGTTGCCAAGTCTTATCACCAAGCATGGACAGAAATATATTGAAGAGTGAAACAAACAACAATTCAGCTCCTAAAATGACTTTTTTAATATGCTAAATACCTTCAATTTCACAAACATTTATCTTCACCCTCCCCTCTTTGTGCCTTTTCTTCCCCACCCCAGGACAAGAGGATACCTTTTTTTCTGGTAACAGTGCTGGCCTAAGCTATTCTTAAATCACAGATACTGAAGATATTCTCTAAATCCTTCCCAGACAGAAAACAAACCAAAAAAAAGAAAAAAATAAGAAAAAAAGGAAAAAAAAGAAAAAAGGGGAAAAAAACCCAGTATTGCTCCTGCAAAGTTCAAATGTCTTACATGTAATACATTGTTATCAGCATTACTGAAGTCCACTACAGATAGAAAGTTGTTTTGAAAGATATTGAATACTGTGGTTGCCTAGACAGCAGGAACAGGACTGATTGACCTGGGAGTTCTTATTCAGTCTAACATCCTCCATTCCTATGAAAAAGGGATCATTAGCAAATGAATGTTGAGGTTTTGTTGTGATTCAGAAGTGCTATTGCATCTCAGTAAACCAAGACAGCAAACATCTTACTGAAGAGTCCTGAATTATAAAACGTTCTGTGGCAGTTCCTGGTGTTTCTCAGAACCTTGAGCAGATGTTTATCGAGCTGAACTCGCTAGGGTAAAAAAAAAATAAATAAAATTAAATGTGGTAAATGGAGATAAATTTCTGGCTTTCCCTTTCCAGTTGCTTAGAAGAAATTAATGTATGTTATATTAAGCATGGTGAACACAAGAAAGGGGCTATAACGCAGAAATCTGCTAGGATATTGTCTCGGTCCGGAAAGGGAAAGAGACTCAGTTCTTTTGAATGTTCCCGTGTTGTGAAATGAGAGGCACAAACGAGGCCAAAATACCAACAGCTACACTATTTATTACATAAATAAAGTGGATGGATCAGAAGGGGAAAGAGAAAAAAATAGAGAGAGAGAGAGAGAGAAGAGGAAAGGAATCATATTACCACACCCCTCACCCCCCCCCCCCCCAAGACAGTTTGAGTCTGTGGAGGAAAGGTGCTGCAGCAGATGTTGCATTTGTAGAGGAAGGGTGCTGCAGCTTTGGCTGTAGAAGAGATGTGGTCCTCTGGGCAGCTTCTTCAGCTCCATGAGTTGCAGCAGGCAGAACTTAGGACACGGAGAGAGGGTTTTCAGAGTCCAAGATCCATTGTGTTGCCCTATGATGTTTCCAGCATGTGGTGCCGTCTGCTTTCTTCTGCATTTTGCTTCTCCTAAGCCAGTAGTTGCTCCAGTCTTTTATACAGCTTTTTAGTCCTCAGGCAAGTGTCCAGGTGTTGTTGCCCAGGATATCATTCTGGGAAATCATCTCTAGGTAAGTGTCCAGGCATCATTCCCCAGGAAATCTTTTTGTGTACTCAGGTGAGTCTGGGCAGCCGTCTGGATGGAGGGAAGGAGGCCTCCGCCTCCTCCTTCTCCATCTACCTACCCACACACTCATTACACATCAGGAAACAGGTGGTGAATCCATTGTCTCATCATCCTCCCTTCCTGGGGTATCTGATGGCTGGAAAGGATCCTGTCCTGAAGGCGTGATGGCTGGGCCCTTGGGCCATTGTTGTAGGCCAGCTGCAGTCCCGTGAGCAATGTTATCTTTGCACCTTCCAAGAGTCCTTCCAGTGGCTCTGCCCAACGCACGTCAGCTATTGTCTGGGCAAGCAGCAAGTGATTTTAGCTTTGTTGAGTCACACCAGGAAAGACAAGCTTTAGTCACTCACAGATATTCAGTTTCAAGCAGATACATTTTCATCACAGAGAAGAATTAATGCTGAGGCAGGCAAGATAAACTGAGAAGCCACCCATGCAAGGATCACACCAACAGACATACTAGCATTTTGCCTGTTCAAAAAACATAGGCAGAAAAGATGAGAAATATTTACAATGTCTCTCAAACACGAATATTCATTCCAGAGTAACAGATTTTTCATTTCTAATCGCAACTTCCTTTACAGCTAATTAGTCAAACTCAAGCTTTCCAGACCTTCATGGTATGAACACAAGTTTGCATCCCTCGGTTACATTCAGAAGAACAGTTAAAAAAAATATTACTGCAGCCTAAACATAGCCATATATTTTTGAATACAGAATGCTGCCATGTTTACAGACTAAAATAACCTAGATGACAATTGCTCTGAAAAAGATGAAAAGATCATTGTTGATAATTGAAGTAATAGTGAGTGCTTTCAGGGATGCAGCAGGGGAAAAAAATCAACTGGAACAGAATAGAATAGAATAAGATAGAATAGAATAGAATAGAATAGAATAGAATAGAATAGAATAGAATAGAATAGAATAGAATAGAATAGAATAGAATAGAATAGAATAGAATAGAATAGGATAGGATAGGATAGGATAGGATAGGATAGGATAGGATAGGATAGGATAGGATAGGATAGGATAGACCAGACCAGACCAGGCTGGAAGAGACCTTTGAGATCGAGTCAAACCTATCATCCAACACCATCAAATCAACTAAACCATGGCACCAAGCACCCCATTCAGACTCTTCCTAAACACCTCCAGTGATGGTGACTCCACCACCTCCCTGGGCAGCCCATTCCAATGGCCAATCACTCTTTCTATGAAGAACTCCTTCCTACCATCCAGCCTAAACCTCCCGTGGTGCAGCTTGAGGCTGTGTCCTCTTGTTCTGGTGCTGGTTGCGTGGGAGAAGAGATCAACCCCCACCTGGCTACAACCTCCCTTGAGGTAGTTGCAGACAGCAAAAAACAGGGTAGTACTGAAGAGACAGTGAAAAATAATTTCATCTTTTGTCTCATTAATACTGAGATCATGCTAGAATGGTGTTTGCAGTTTTACTGTTTATGAAATAAAAAAAATGGAGGGATTCTCTAGGATAATTATATGAGGAAAGTGAAAATTAATTGTATAACAAGATGTTGAGCTCCATCAAGAATAGTGTGGCAAGCAGGGAAGTCATTCTGCCCCTGTACTCAGCACTGGTTAGGCCACACCTTGAGTCCTGTGTCCAGTTCTGGGCCCCTCAATTTCAGAAGGACATTGAGACCCTTGAACGTGTCCAGAGAAGGGCAATGAGGCTGGAGAGAGGCCTCGAGCACAAGCCCTACAAGAAGAGGCTGAGGGAGCTGGGGTGGTTTAGCCTGGAGAAGAGGAGGCTCAGGGGGAGACCTTCTTGCTCTCTACAACTACCTGAAGGGAGGTTGTAGCCAGGTGGGAGTTGGTCTCTTCTCCCAGACAACCAGCAACAGAACAAGAGGACACAGTCTCAAGCTGTACCAGGAGAAGTTTAGGCTTGAGGTGAGAAGAAAGTTCTTCACAGAGAGAGTTGTTAGCTGTTGGAATGGGCTGCCCAGGGAGGTGGTGGAGTCACCATGCCTGGAGGTGTTCGAGAGGAGATTGAATTTGGCACTTGAAGCCATGGTTTAGTAGTCATGAGGTCTGTGGTGACAGGTTGGACTTGATGATCTTTGAGGTCTCTTCCAACCTTGGTGATTCTGTGATTCTGTGACAATGATCAGTATACAGAGTCAATTCCCAGATTAGGCTAAATCACAGAACTAATCATGACATCTGGTTGATTATCCTGGTTTCAGATGCAGCAGAGTTAATTTTCTTTCCACTAGATGGTACAACACTGTGTTGTGGATTTAAGATGAAAATAATTTTAATGACACACTGATATTTCAGTTATTGCTGAGCAGTGCTTACACTGAGTGAGGAATTATCAGCTTCTTATGCTGCCCTGCCAGGAAGTAGGTTGGGAGTGTACAAAAGGTAGGGCAGGGAAACAGCCAAAAAGTTGACCCAAACTGGCCAAAGGAATATCCCATACTATATGATGTCATGCTTACCATATGAAACAGGAGGAAAGTTGGCCCAGGGCCCACTGCTCAGGAACAAGTTGGTTGGTATTGAGCAATTTGGTTGGTAGTGCCCAATGACAAAGGGCAACAGGAAGAAGCAGACACATTGGAAGTTCCACGTAAACATGAGGAAAAAATTTTTCACTGTGAGAGTAACAGAACACTGGAACAGGCTGCCCAGGAGGTTTGTGGAGTCTCCTGCTCTGGAGACATTCAAAGCCTGCCTGGATGCACCCCTGCGTCATCTACTCTAGGTGATCCTGCTCTGGCAGGGGGATGGACTAGATGATCTTTTGAGGTCCCTTCCAATCCCTAACATTCTGTGATTCTGTAACTGGTTTTCATTTGCATCACTCATTTTTCTTGGCTTTTATTTCTCTCTCTCTTTTTGTTATTTTCCTTTTCATTACATTATCATTATTATATTACATGTCCCTATCTCAACCTGTGAATTTTCTTAATTTTACACTTCCAGTACTCTCCTTCATCCCACTGGGGGTGGGGTGAGTGAGTGGGTATGTGCCTCGGTCCAGAGAGGGCAAGAGACTCAGTTCTTTTGAATATTCCCATGTTATGAAATTAGAGGCACAAACAAGGCCAACATATCAACAGCTAGACTATTTATTACACCAATAAAGTGGATGGATCAGAAGGGGAGAGAGAGAGAATAGAGAGGGAGAGAGAGAAGAGGAAACTAATTATATTATCGCACCCCTCACCTCCAAGACAGTTTGAGTCTGTAGAGGAAAGGTGCTGCAGCTTTGGATGTAGAGGAGATGTTGGGTCTGTAGAGGAAGGGTGCTGTAGCTTTGGCTGTAGAAGAAGGCTGCCGCAGCTTTGGCTGTGTTGTCCTCTGAGCAGCCTCTTCAGCTCCATGAGTTGCAGCAGGCAGAACTTAGGATATGGAGAGAAGCTTCTTCTTGGTCTGCTTCTTCCAGGCTACATGGTGATGTCTCTGTCCTGATATTCTTACCATTTTTCCTTCTCAGCAACATTGTCCGGATCTTTTCCTCCTGTGTTTTCCTTCTCCTGTGTTTTTCTTCTTCTGAGCCAGTAGTTGCTCAAGTATTTTTGTACAGTTTTTGAGTCCTTAGGTATTTGTCCAAGTGTTGTCCCCCAGGAAATTGTCCTTAGGTAAGTGTCCAGGTATTGTTCCCCAGGAAATCTTCCTGTGAGGTGGTGGGGTTACCATCTCTGGAGGTGTTCAAGATGGGACTGGACGTGGCACTTGGTGCTGTGGTTTAGTCATGGGGTCTGTGGTGACAGGTTGAACTTGATCATCTTTGAGGTCTCTTTGAGGTCTACCTGCCCACACACCCAATACACATCAGTGGCCAGGTGGTGAATCCATTGTCTCACCATCCTCCCTTTCTGGGGTGCCTGATGGGTGGAGATGATCTTGTCTTATGCATATTCCCAAGGGTGTCAATAACAGTGGCCTCAGTCCACTGTTGTCAGGCTAGCTGTAGTCCAGTGAGCAATCGTTACCCTTGCACCTTCCCGAGAGTCATTCCAGTGGCTCTGCCCAATACACATCAGCTATTGTCTGGGCAAGCAGCAAAGGTGATCTTATCTTTGTTGAGTCACATCAGGAGAGCTAAGATTTTTAGTCTCTCACAGGATGTGGTGCTTTATTGCCAGCTGGTGTTAAACCACTAAGTGTTCCACCTCCCCCCCCAAAAGAAAACCAACAAACTCAAACAAACAAAACAAAACAAAACAAACCCACTTTGATCACAATGAACATTTTCTTATGTCTGAAAAAAAATTTAAGATATGTCATTGAAAATTGTTGAAATACATTCAGCATTAAAAGAGAAATAAATAACTAACTAACTAAGAACATCTATAATCCACTGCCTCTTATTCTTTCGACTGACTTACACAGTTTATACATTCTCTCCAGAACTCCACTTTCACTACAGGGCTAAATTAGAAAGGATAAGATACTACAGTTGGTACATCACTTAGAACAAAAATTTGTATCAAGCTGTCCTGGAAAAGGTAGCATCATCTGTGCCTCTATGACTGTGTTTGGGGAAGAAAGGGTGATGGGTGGTGGAGGTGGGTAAAGTAGTTGTCTTTTCTTTTGTATCCTTGTACACGATTTTGACATGTGATAATGAGAACTTTTGCCCAAATCCCACCTTTGTTAAGACATTTCATGACTGGCATTAGACAAAGAGTTCTTGGAACAAAAATGAACTTTTGTGAGGTTCATCTCTAACCAAACCAGTCTAAAATTATCCCAAGAGTTTCAGATTCTGTGACAATAGAGACTGAAACACTAGTTAAGAAAAAAAAAGAAAATATTTACCAAAGCTGTGCTCCCCCACAGATGGTTCTGTGCTTTGCTTTCTTTCTCACAACCTTGCCAAGAGATTGACAGCGTGGTAACTAAATATTGCCTTGAGGAGTGTTCCAAGAAAATAAATCTTCAGTATTTGTTGCTCTAATATCCTTTCTTTCCTCCTCTTTTCCCAAAACATTTGCTAATAATATCAGATAATGCCATGTTCCATTTGACCAAAGGTAAATGTCTACAGCATGTACATCTACATCCCAGCTACTACTTGAGGCAGTATATAGTGACTAAAAAGAAGTACAAACACAACAAAAAGAAATTATGGACTTGTGAAGCACAGTTCAAAATCCCAAAGCAGAAATTATAATAAGACAGTTGCATAACATGGAGAAGTACCTGAAGGGAGGTTGTAGCCAGGTGGGGGATGCTCTCTTCTCCCAGGCAACCAGCACCAGAACAAAAGGACAGAGTATCAAGCTGCGCCAGGGGAGGTTTAGGCTGGATGTTAGGAAGAAATTCTTCATAGAGAATGTGATTGGCTGTTGGAATGGGCTGCTTGGGGAGGTGGTGCAGTCGCCATCATTGCAGGTGTTTAGGAGAAGTCTTGATGGGGTGCTTGGTGCCATGGTTTAGTTGATTAGATGGTGCTGGATGATGGGTTGGACTGAATGATCTTGAAGGTCTCTTCCAAGCTGGTCTGGTGTATTCTATTCTATTCTATTCTATTCTATTCTATTCTATTCTATTCTATTCTATTCTATTCTATTCTATTCTATTCTATTCTATTCTACTTGCTTCCTCCTTTTGAAGAGTCTAACTCCAACTGTCTTGGAGATCGACACGCACATCTTAGAGTTCTAAAATTAGACAAGATGTATCCTACCTTCAGTCCCTAATTTCTACAGGCTATGCAAATGTCTCCATTATGTGTGTTATGTTCACATTAGCAGTTGCTATGCAATTACTATGGTTATACTATTATTAAAACTTCAGCATGGAGCTGGCTTAACAAAACGCCCTGTATCAAAACAGTTGCAGGCTCCCAGCCTTCACATTTCAGCTAAACAAGAAAATCATACCCTTGGTTACCTATGATTTTTCTGAGCAAAGATGTACTGCTAAATTAGATCTTTTTTTTTTTCCAAGCAGCAAATCTCATAATTAATTAGGCTCTTTGGGAATGTAATCTATCCTGTGTGAATTTCTGCAAAGCTCTCTTTATGAGCCATTGACCGAGCTGCATGGTTGTATCTCAGTATACCCTGAGATAAATATTGGAATTCCTCACAACTGACAGAATTTCAGGTGTGCTTCAACTTCTGGCACTCCTAATCTGACTAAATGATTTATAGCCCAGTTTTTAATCCTGTTTTCAATTACCAAACCCTTCTCATTTGCTGTACAGGGAGAGGTGTGTCACCAAATTTTCCCTGGCTTGGATTTTTTGATCTTTTTTAATCTAAGGAACAACGCTGAAATGTTAGGTTATGATGTTGCTTATTGTGTGCTTTATTAGAATGAGCACAACATCCAAGTCCTTTCTGGAATCACACTCTTTATCCTCTTGCCTCAGGGTCAGGGTGACTGCCACTTTCCATTTCCCAAGGTACTTTGGTGTTAAACACGATGCAGATTGTTAAGTGTTAGGTCCAAACAGATGCTTTAGGAAATAGAAGGCTGGCTATTCACGGACACAGGCAATGTGCAGACGATTACTGAGACTGCCTTGCAGAAGGGGACTCAGGGTGAAGAGTCTGAACCCTAGCCAAGAGGGAATGATTTCTGTTCCGGTGTTTGGGATCAATAATAAACAAACCTATTCTAATTGTGCTGTTCAAAGTGTCACTTTACATACTAGCTTATGCTTTGGTGTCCTTGAGGCACAGGCAATTAGACCACAGCCTTAACAGAGCAAGACCTTTGTTGTTGTTGTTGTTTGTGATGGCATCATTCTGTGAACAAAGGTGGGATCTAACTCATCTTAACAGTGCATTTCCAAACATGTCAAGTTGCTACACTATATAATGACATTAGACTTGCTCCTAAGCATCCATTTCCTAAAAATAAAAGTTTATATTCATAAATATACCTATGTTGATATTTACTCCCTTATTGGCATAACAGGATCTGTTACATCAACACTAATAGTTGAGTTTATGTGTAATTTGCTTCACTTTATGGTTCCAAGACACAAGATATTAAAATGAAAAGGATAAATACTGCATCTCTCATGTTCTCATTTAGTCCTCTTGAAACATGCTTTCTCATCTGCACTTTCAGCCCTACACATTCTGTTGCACTGCACTGCAGGAGGTGATGGTGTTGTTTCTTTGCTAGACACTTTCTGGGATGCTTAAGTATGTAAGGTGCTATATCACATCAAGCATCACTTACAAGAATCATTCAAGAAATGCAGGGGAAGGATATTACTTTAAAAGGGGGAAAATCTAATTACATTCCTTTATTTTCTATATACTCCACTGTGTGTTTAGGAAATTTAGTGGAAACTCAGGATAAAATGTTAACACAAATACATCAATAGTATTCAGTATAGAATAGAATAGAATTAACCAGGTTGGAAGAGACCTTTGAGATCGTCGAGTCCAACCTATCCAAGTCCCTCTGTAGAGCCTCCCTACCCTTGTGCAGATCAACACTCCCACCTAACTTGGTGTCATCTGCAAACCTACTGATGATACACTTCATATCTTCATCAAGGTCATCAGCAAAGATGTTAAGCAGAAGTGGTCCCAACACTGAGCCCTGAAGAACACCACTTGTGACTGGCTGACAGCTGGATTTAACTCCATTGACCACCATTCTTTGGGCCTGTTTGCCCAGCCAGTGCTTTATCCAGCAGAGTGTGTGCTCAGCCAAGCCATGAGCAGCCAGTTTGTCCATGAGAATTTTGTGGGAAACAGCATCAAAGGCTTTTTGAAAGTCTAGGTAGACAATATCCACAGCCTTTCCCTCATCCAACAGTTGGATCATCCTGTCATAGAAGGAGATCAGCTTGGTCAGGCAGGGCCTGACCTTCATAAGCCAATGCTGACTGGTCCTGATCCCTGGTTCTTCTCTATATGGCGTGTAATAGCGCTTGAGATGATCTGTTCCCTGACCTTCCCTGGTACCAAGTTCAGACTGACAGGTCTATAGTTTCCTGGATCCTCCTTTCTTCCTTCCTTATAGGTGTGTTACATTTGCTACCCTCCAGTCCATTGGGACCTCCCCAGATAGCCTGTGACAGTGGTGACCTTGTGGTATGATGCTTTTCCCTGATATTACAGAGCACAGGTGGCAAGGTGTGCCACCCTGAGAAGACAATAACCATCTCCAACAGAACTGAAGCCATTGTATTTGGGTGAAATGATGGAAATGCACAGTCAGAACTGGCAGTGTTTCACCTCAGTGTCTTTGTTTCCCTACACAAGCACGTATTTGTAAGAGTGTAAGAGGGAAGAAAACAGAAATGTTAAGCAATGTTTATTGGACATAGTCAGAGACTGCCAGGGAACTAACTTCAAGATCAGTACGATCAGTACCGGCAAGTAGCATGAGCTGAAGGGCTTTATTCATTATTCATTTCTGTAGGCTATAGCTGTGTTTTCCAGACTTCCAGCAAAATTTTCTTCACTCACAACATATTCCCTCCTTGTTTTAAGCACAAGCTTATTACCAGTAATCAGGGAAGACTCCATTTAAATGGTGTCTTCAGGATAGTTATTATTTTTACATATGCCTGGATAGTGCCTCGGGATGATGCTTTATGTGCATTTTAAAAGGAAGCCCATGACATTCAAACCCTTCCTGTTCCAAATAACAGCTGTCAGAAGGCTTGCAGACAGAATTTATTAGTGCTGGCAACAAAATCTGTGTGACATGGAAAATGCCCATGATTTGTGGTGTAACAACATACCAACATAAAGATGATCTCTACAGTACTTTTTAATTCCTATTAACTCATCAGCTTTATGAAGCATTTTTTTTGGCCCTTACTCAGTATTTCCCTCTCTCCTTCCTCCTTCCACCTCTTTTCTATCATTCCTCATACATTATGTGATAAGCATCTAGCATTCTCACAGCTTATACTGCTTTCTAGCTTTCACAAAGGGTGTTTGTGTGCTAACTTTATTGCTGCAATGCCCATCTCACAGGGAAATATATGAGAAACATCTACATTCCTGTCGTTCTCAGGCAGTTACTATACTACTTTCAATTGCCAAATGAAAGTTCTCTTATGTACACATCAGCTTCAACTTTATTTGATGTCCCGTTGTTATTTCAACATGACCACCACACCCAGTGTTGCAGTGTTGTATCAGGAGACAGCCAGTGTAGAAAGAATCCTCCAGAAAGCAAATTTTTAGAGTATGGTGGTGTTAAAGACAAACATTGACACATCTTAATTTTTTTTGAGAAGTCATGAGATTTGAGATCTAAAAGTGGTGTTGTTAAAATAACTGCTTTCATTTCCTTGTTTTAGGAAATGAGATCTCCTTTGGAATGTTACCGGGGTTTGCTCTGTCTGTTTGCACACCAGAGTGTATTTGGGACCAACACCACAGCTGAAAGCATGACAAATGCCCTTGTACAGTGTGTTTGCAGAGGCTGGCTCACATGAGAACTCATCAGAACTTGATATGTCCTTGACAGCACGTAATATCCTGGGGTTTACTCACCTGGAAAGGCAGAGAAGTACCTTAGGCTGGTGGCATTCAGCTGAGACTGCGATGTGTGCTATTTTGAAAGCTATATATATGTCTTTTCTCTGTTGAGCTAAAATACACTTGATCCATCTTAGAGTTACGTGGAAAACTCAGGCAACCAGCTCTTCTTTGTCATTCAGCTCTTACAACGTGATAGTGCCACCAAGAAGATGAAACATAGGGTAATAAAGAAATCAAAGCTCACAGCTGAAGGAAAGGGAATTGCAGGTGCCCAAAAATCAAGCACTGGTCATAGACATGTGTGCCCAGGCGAACCAAACCCATATGATTCCCACTGCGCAGTGAGAAAATGCTTTTTATTTCTGCTATTCTAAACACAACATTTGAAATATTTTCCTAATAAATTAATTTGAGGAAGAACTATGAATGCTGCATTTGAGTTATTGACTATTTCAATCATATTTCAGATATTTAATGTACCCTTCAGATGCTCTGGATCAGTAGTGTGTAGATTGTGTTCATTTTAGGCACATTACTATTTGACCTCCCAAACAAAAACAAGGTTTATTGAGATGTTATTATATAACATTATTATGTTAAATAATATATGTTATATATATGTTATAATATATGTTATATATGTTATTATTATTATTATTATGTTATTATATAACATCTGTGCCCATAGATAGTGGCCATATCTGTACACAAAAAAAAATCCTTTCCTTTTTTTCCTTATCATAAAATTTAAGTCAAAACCACGCAAATAGAGGAGAATTGTGAGATGCACTAAGCTAGAAATCCATCTGAGTTGACAAATAAACCACCTCAGTTTAGGAAGGATGTTGACTTGTTGGAACATGTCCAGAGAAGGGCAACAAGGTTGGTGAGGGGCTTGGAACACAACCCTATGAGGAGAGACTGAGGGAGCTGGGGTTGCTTAGCCTGGAGAGGAGGAGACTGAGGGGTGACGTTATTGCTCTCTACAACTACCTGAAGGGAGGTTGTAGACAGGCAGAGGTTGGTCTCTTCTCCCAGGCAGCCAGCACCAGAACAAGAGGACACAGTCTCAGGCTGCACCAGGGGAGGTTTAGACTGGAGGTTAGGAAGAAGTTTTACACAGAGAGTAATTGCCCATTGGAATGGGCTGCCCATGGAGGTGGTGGAGTCGCCATCACTGGAGGTGTTCAGGAGGAGACTTGATGGGGTGCTTGGTTGCATGGTTTAGTTGATTAGGTGGTGTTGGATGATAGGTTTGACACAATGATCTTGAAGGTCTCTTCCAACCTGGTCTATTCTATTCTGTTCTGTTCTATTCTATTCTATTCTATTCTATTCTATTCTATTCTATTCTATTCTAATGTAGAAATTATTAGTGCCACCTATTGGCAGGCAGTGCAAACATAGTAAACTATACAGCATAAAAATAATTAAAAAATTGAATGCTAATTGATTTCCAAAAAATGAATCTTCCTTTCCAAAAGTGTGTGTTGTTTGGGATTTATTTATCTTTTTACTGCCATTCCTGTATGTTTTATCTCCCTCCATGCAATCTGAAAAATATTTATAGAAGCAGTGACTTTTAGTAGATAATCTAGATTTTGAAATTACTTTGAAATTATCAATCAAATTGTGAGATACTGTTCTAAAGAATCTCACTTTATACTAAATGTTCATTCAGTCATGGAAGGAAATGTGCAGTGTTATGCATAGAATCATAGAATCAGTAAGGTCGGAAGAGACTTCAAGGATCATCAAGTCCAATCTATCACCCAACACCTCATGACTACTGAACCATGGCTTCAAGTGCCACATCCAATCCCCTCTTGAACATCTCCTGGGACAGTGACTCCACCACCTCCCTGGGCAGCACATTCCAATGGCCAATGACTCTTTCTGTGAAGAACTTTCTCCTCATCTCGGGCCTAAACCTCCCCTGGCACAGCTTGAGACTGCGTCCTGTTCTGGTGTTGGTTGCCTGGAAGAAGAGACCAGCCCCTCCTGGCTACAAGCTCCCTTCAGGTAGTTGTAGAGAGCAAGAAGGTCACCCCTCAGCCTCCTCTTCTCCAGGCTAAACAATATCAGCTCCCTCAGCCTCTCCTCATATGGTTTGTGCTCCAAACCCCCCACCAGCTTTGTTGCCCTTCTCTGGACACATTCCAGCAACTCAACATCTTTCCTAAATTGAGGGGCCCAGAATTGGACACAGGACTCAAGGTGTGGCCTAGCCAGTGCTGAGTACAGGGGCACAATAACTTCTCTACTTCTGCTGGCCACACTATTCCTGATACAGGCCAAGATGCCATTGGACTTCTTGTCCACCTGGGCACAGCACTGGCTTATGTTCAGCCTACTATCAACCAGTACCCCCACTGTAAGCCACTGGGAAACGACCATTTGAATTTGACTATGAACTATTGACAAATTCTTTATCAATTAAAAAAGTTGAGTCTTTCTACACTCACTTTCTATAAATTTGTTTGGAATAGACCTCCTGAGCTTCATTATGGGAATATCATTACACAGTGCTAAAAGCCATGAACGACATCTGATGCTTCTTTCCAATCCACCACTGCTCTCTCACACAGGATTATTTTGATAAAATCTTATCTTGACAGATTCATCATGAAGCTAATAAATTCCTGGCTTTCTTTTGGATGTTTACAAATAGTCCAAACATTTGCTCTAGTATTTTTTTCAGGAACATAGAAGTATAGTAAAAAGAGAAGAGTAGAGTAGAGTAGAGTAGAGTAGAGTAGAGTAGAGTAGAGTAGAGTAGAGTAGAGTAGGGTAGAATAGAATAGAATAGAATAGAATAGAATAGAATAGAATAGAATAGAATAGAATAGAATAGAATAGAATAGAATAGAATAGAATAAGAGTAGAATAAACCAAGCAACAACCTATCAGTTAGAATTCATAATACCATATCCCCCAGCAATTAGAGTAGGCCCAGACAATACTGGGGAGACACATGAAGAATTGAAGTTAAATATGCATCTCTAAGTTCTGATTAAAAGCCAAAACCATTCAGCAAAACAGCCTTCCCAAGGGCTGCCTGTTACAGCATTCAAGGATTTTTGAGTTAGCTGCAGCATGAGTTGGGTTACTTACCTGGTTATTTATGAGATGATCTTGGTGTTGTTGAAAATCAATAGAGTCACTTCTCCTGTTATGTTTGTGAGATAGATATAGATTTGCATTTAATCAAAAATAAATTCCTTACCTATTAGCCATTACTGCAGCTTACTGCAGAGGTTTTATTTTTGGCTGTCTGAAGTCAGGGGGAATTTTGCTCCTGACATCGATGGAGAAAGACTTCACCCAAAGCAGTTCAGTCTAATGATTTCTTATTAAAATATAAGAGCCTAGTTTGAGCTTTGTTACATCAGACAACCGCATTCACATCTCTGTGTGACAAAGAAGTTCTATTTATAAAGCTGAAACCACCAAAAGACCACCAATTGTCAAGGTGATGGAATTTATACTTCAGCAGATCCTTCCCTTCTGAAGTAATTTGAATAGAGTTCCATAACCTTGTGGTTTTGTGATGGAAGATTTTCAACTGTACGTATTTCACCACTGCTGGCACATACGATGTAACGGACTGAAGTTCCACAATCAGCTAATTGATTATAGTCTCTGACTCAGTGCTTGCCACAATCTTCCTTTATTTTTGTTTATCTGATTTTCACAATATCATTGGCTTCTTTATCCTTTCTCTTCTGCTAGAACTATACAAACACTATAAACTACAGAATGCAAGTCCTTCACTTCTTTGCTTTCTTTTTCAGCGGTTTAATACAGAAGGAGACCCTTAGGTGCTGTTGAGTTGTAGCATTATTTTGCTAGCCAACCCAGCAGGACATTTCAGAAGTCATTGCTATGTTATATGGCTCCCTAGTGACGCTGGACCACATCGCTCTTACCTTGCACATAGCTGCCTGATGTTACTGAATCTGAGGTACCATGAAAATCATTACAGTTATGGTGACCATTATATTTCTCCTTTGGGATTCTGTTCTTCCTTGAGAATCTTCAGAATGATAGCACACTGGCACTGCAGTACACTGGGATAATGATCTCAGCGCCAGCAGGAGGTAGGTAGGATGAGGTGGATAAAAATGCATAAACCCTGTATTTTTTTGGCAGCGTGATATTTTATTTGGCTTCACAACGAAACAATTCTATGTCCTCATCTGATTAGTGCAAACAAAAAGAAGTCTTTTTCTCTGATATGAAGAACAGCAATATTATATAATCCCACCTGAAAAAAAAATGTCCCCTGGTAAGTGGAACACTGCTGTGTCTCAGAACAAAGAGCAACAGCTCAACAGCTAACATCTTACGTGAGACAATTTTCACCCTATCGTTTTCATCACTCTTAAGGTATTAGCTGTTTTTAAGTAATATTTATTTATGTAGTTAGTTAGTTAGTTAGTTAGTTAGTTAGTTAGTTAGTTAGTTAGTTAGTTAGTTATCTTCTCTGAGATTGGTTGAACTATTGCACTAGAAACTGGAGGAAGTGTCCCTGCACCTGCCCTATTCGTATGAACTTTCCTTTCACGTCCTCTGCAGGATGGTTTCACGTGAGACTGGATTTGATCTGACCTGGTGTGGAAGATCATAGATTTTTATGTTGTTGGCAAGTTATTGACCAAAATATTGGATTTTGTGCTGCATGACATGTGCTATGAAGCAGACTTAATGTGATTTTTTTAAGAGATAATTCCATCAGGAAACCTTTTCCCTTTTTTTCTTTTTTTTTCCTGCTGAAAACCTCAAGCTGTTTGCTGAAAATGTTGTAGATTAGAGTATTATCAGGATTTTCTCAGTCTACTGCAGTGAAGTGTCATTTCATTTTTCAGGGCTGATGCATTAATGAATTAATCAGAAAATGTGTTGCAGTAACAGCCATAGAAAACCAAACACTTCCACCCTTTTGTACATGCTGCTCTTTCTAAATGCTGACATGACTTCTGCTTACACCTGTGGGTGAGATCTGTAAGGCCACTCAAGAAAATAATAGTTTTGCCTTAATACCATTCCATTATGACTCAAAATGTGTTGCAGTAACAGCCATAGAAAACCAAACACTTCCACACTTTAGTACATGGCTTGGACAGGAGCACACAGCGTTGGGTTAGGAACTGGCTGGAGGGTAGAGCCCAGAGAGTGGTGGTGAATGGTGCCACATCCAGCTGGCAGCCAGGCACTAGTGGTGTGCCCCAAGGATCAGTGCTGGGCCCCATGCTCTTTAACATCTTTATTGATGATCTGGATGAGGGCATTGAGTCCATCATCAGTAAATTTGCAGACGACACCAAGCTGGGGGCAGGAGTTGATCTGCTGGAGGGCAGAGAGGCTTTGCAGAGGGACCTCGACAGGCTGGACAGATGGGCAGAGTCCAATGGCATGAGACTGAACACATCCAACAAGTGCCAGGTTCTGCCCATTGGCCACAGCAACCCCATGCAGTGCTACAGGCTGGGGTCAGAGTAGCTGGAGAGTGGCCAGGCAGAGAGGGACCTGGGGGTGCTGGTTGATTGTAGGCTGAACATGAGCCAGCAGTGTGCCCAGGCAGCCAAGAAGGCCAATGGCATCCTGGCCTGCATCAGGAACAGTGTGGCCAGCAGGAGCAGGGAGGTCATTCTCCCCCTTTACACTGCACTGGTTAGGCCACACCTTGAGTCCTGTGTCCAGTTTTGGGCCCCTCAGTTTAGGAAGGATGTTGACTTGCTGGAACATGCCCAGAGAAGGGCAACAAAGTTGGTGAGGGGTTTGGAGCACAAGCCCTACGAGGAGAGGCTGAGGGAGCTGGGGTTGCTTAGCCTGGAGAAGAGGAGACTGAGGGGTGACCTTATTGCTCTCTCCAACTACCTGAAGGGAGGTTGTAGCCAGGTGGGAGTTGTTCTCTTCTCCCAGGCAGCCAGTACCAGAACAAGAGGACACAGTCTCAGGCTTTGCCACGGCAGGTTTAGGCTGGATGTTAGGAAGAAGTTCTCTACAGAGAGAGTGATTGCCCATTGGAATCAGCTGCCTGTGGAGGTGGTGGAGTCACCTTCATTGGAGGTGTTCAGGAGGAGACTTGATGGGGTGCTTGGTTGCATGGTTTAGTTGTTTAGGTGGGTTGGATTGGTTGATGGGTTGGACGCGATGATCTTGAAGGTCTCTTCCAACCTGGCTTAATCTATTGTATTCTATTGTATAGTATTCTACATGCTGCTCTTTCTAAATGCTGAAATGACTTCTGCTTACACCTGTGGGTGAGGTCTGTAAAGCCACTCAAGAAAATATTAGTTTTGCCTTAATACCATTCCATTAAGACTCAACATGTGGAACTTTATGTTCACACATGTTTTGCAGATGGATAAAAACGTACAAATATTTGTTTTGTAATTACAGTGCACAAAAGCCTCTTGAGCATGCATGCTCATACATCTGTTCCTACTGCCTGAATTAGAAAAAAAAAAAATCCCCCATATTTATTTCCTTGAACATGGTGACCGTGGGGGTGAAATCAGTACTATTTATGAGCTGAAGTGTTTACATGACAGGGTTTTTAAATGATCCAGCAGTGCTCGTGGCAATGAAATACAAGCTTCATGGGAGGACACTCATGCTAGGTTGCCTATTTTAGCAATAGTAAAGCTCTTTTCTGTACTGATTTAGTGGTTTGAGCCTTAACTTGGGAATTAAGAGCTCAGGTGGGGGCAAGGCCGAGAATTCCTCCCCCGCTCCCCCTCCTCCCTCCCAACAGAAAGGAAAAAAAAAGAAAGGGAGGGAGCAAATTCACCAAGAAATAATTGGGAGTTGGCTTGGAAGTAGAGAGGTAAAGAGTTTTCTTTAAACTATACATATATACATATATCAATAACAGGTAAGGTTCACAAGGGCAAGGAACAAGGATAGATGGCAGGAAAAGAAAACCTCAAGAATACAAAACCAGTCTCTCTGAAGAGGCAGCGGAGGCAGCAGGGAGAAGGATCAGGCCTGACCATGTGGCAGAGGAGCAGGAAGGCAGCTGCAGTAGCTCTTGTCCAGGAAGGCAGAAGCCAAAAAGAGAGCTAATGGCTGCAATGTCCTCCCTTTTATACCCTAGCTGGGCAGGGAGTGCGGAGTGGAACAGACTCAGTTTCCCAGGGGGAAAACACCCCGCAGGGAGGGCAAATCACTCGCAAGCCCTTTCCTCCCTTGTTTTCAGGATGGGCATTAACCTGTCATAACTGAGCACTGGATTTAACAAAATAACATATTGAAGGGGAACACAGCATAAGATCAGCTTCAAGAGATAGACAGATGTGGTGATATGAAGACTTCAGTGCATGTAATAACCCACAAAATCTCATAAAATGTTGACTCGAGGGGTTTCTTTGGAGGCTTTCACTGTTTAACTGAAAGTAAATACTAAGCCATCTTCAGGAGGGAAGGTAGGCATTAGCATACAACACCTGATTAAGTGCAGGTTAAAAATAAATCAATCTGCTCCCTCAGTTCTGTGGATTCTCTCCAAAAAATAAGGCAGTTATATTGCTTAAAGGAGCATCACGTTATTAGTTCAACTCCACATCGTGCTAAGAATTATGTAGTGCAGTTCTACCACAGCATTCCCTCAAAGCTTTCTTAAAGAGAGTTTTGTTTAGCTTTGTATTTATTTTGTAAGGAAAAGCTAGATGAAGATTCTTGGAAACATATTCTATACTTTAACCCTGGGCCACAGAGGAGTCTACTGGTGCAGACTTCTGTGTGATGGGAGCTTTGAGAAACCAGTGGGTAAGCGATGGTTCATATATGCAGCAGCACACAACCCATAGAGTTTCTGAGCTCCACAGAGATGGAGCTAAGCTGCTGCAGTGCTCAGGATCCCCACAGGAACAGAGTTAAACAGTAGATTAACTTCAGCCTTGCAGTTACAGAGCACCACAGGACTGGTGCCTGAAGATAAGCTGGGCGTTTGTAAAGCTTCAATCATAGCAAATCCAGGAGGCATAACCTTTGGGAGGGCCACAAAGATGATCAGAGGACTGGAGCACCTCCTCTATGAGAACAGGCTGCAAGAGTTGAGGCTGCTCAGCCTGGAGAAAAGAAGGTTCTGGTGAGACCTTATAGAAGCCTTCCAGCACCTGAAGGGGACCTACAAGAAATCTGGGAAGGGACGTTTTTACAAGGGTTTGTTGTGATAGATAGGACAAGAGGGAATGTACTGAAACCTCAGGAGGCTGGATTTAGACTGGATATTAGGAAAAAAAGCTTTACAGTAAGGGAGCTGACATACTGGAACCTGTTGCCCAAGTAAATTGTGGATGCCCCCTCCCTGACGATCTTCATGACCAGGTTGGATGAGGCGCTGAGCAATCCGGCCTAGTGGAGAGTGTCTCTGTCCATGGAAGGGGAGGGGTTGGAACTAAATCATCTTTAAGGTTCCTTCTAACCAAAACTATTCTATGAATCTATAATAAAGATGTAATAGTCATAAATATCAACAACAAAAAAAAAAATCTTTGTTTTCTTGCCTGTTGTCTGGCACAGGACAGAGCTGTGAAAAGCTAATCAGAGAACTAGCCAGGAAATCGGAATTTTACTCATGGACACTTTTGTGATGAAACAGAAAAATCTTTCAAGATTTCCCTGGTGGACACTTTACAGCATTAAATGTACAACAAACTACTTTCTCACATCTCTTGACTGCCTTCCAGCTTAACTGTGTTAAAACAGTAGAGTGCTAAAATCACTCTTTGGAGATAAAGTAGTATGGGCACTCTTTGAAGTGAAATAAACCTGTAGAAGAGGAAGTGCTGCTTACCAATGTGAAACAAATTATTTTTTAAAGGTAAGATGTTACTTCCATCTTCATTTTTTTTAAGTCTTCCTTTCCAAAGGGCTTAAAAAAAAGGAAGTAGACAAGTTGAGTGATTTTCTGTAATGCCCACTTCAAACAGGTACAAATGTCTTCCTTTTCAGCACCACACAATAAAGCAATATTAGTGCAAAATTAGATTATTTTTCTACCTAAATATAATTTTGAAAGAAAACCAAGGTGTTACTTCCTGTATTTTGACAGGATGGACACTATCTGAGTGATGAGTCAGTCCATACTGTTTACTGACTGTTCAGTTTTGGGCACCTCAGTACAAGAGAAATGTGGAGGTGCTGGAGCGAGTGCAGAGGAGGTCAACAAAGCTGGTGAAGGGCCTGGAGAATAATTCTTATGAAAAGTGTCTGAAGGAGGTGTCTCTGTTTACTTTGAAAGAGAGGAGGCTGAGAACTCACTGCTGTCTACAACTACATGAAAGGACATTGTGCAGAGGCTGGTGCTAGTCTCCTTTCACAGGTGACAGAACAAGAGGGAACAGCCTCGAGCTGCAAGTGGGCAGGTTTAGACTGGACATTAGGAATTTTTTTTTTCAGAGAAAAAGTGGTCAGGCATGGGAATGGGCTGCCCAGAGAGGTGGCTGAATCACCAGCCCTGGATGTGTTTAAAGGTCGCTTGGATACAGTGATTGGGGATATGGCTTAGGGGTGAACCTTGTAGAGTACGGTTATCAGTTGGACTTGATGATCCTGAGGGTCTTTTGCAACTTGAACTGTGATTCTGTGCAAAGACCCCACTAAAACAGACACAGTACATAGGAGAAATCTTTTGAAACCTTAGTCCAGTTGTGTATTGTACTCAAATTATAATGAGAAGAATAGAAAGATAATTATGAGATAAGACTATGTGGAAAATCTGGCTTCAGTCTCCAAGGCACAACTTGTCTTGATTTTCAGAGACCAGAGTATTGCTGGCTTTTACTCTAGTAGTTCTTTAGTGCTCTTCTAGCCCTCTGAAGATTAAGAAGAGACCATCAGTGTATGTGGAGGATACAATTTCACATTAAATCACACCTCGGGACTCACATTTCAATGCCAAATCTTGGCAGAAGAAGAATCTTTTGTTCAGTTACTGACAGTTTTTCATTGTCACTGGTAAATTACAAAGCAGCTAAAAATGTGACAGAATTCAAAATAAAACAAAATGCTGTTAACTTAAATGTATAAGGAAAGTCTAATGAAGTCTATATCTGAACCTCAATAACTTTCTGCTTTATATAGCTTGCATTCTGGAAAATATCTTCCTGGCCTGTTTTCAGACCAATACAGCCAGTTCAGATATATGACAAATGTTAATTTCCATCTGATGGCTGGTGTTTCACAAGAAATAAGTCTATGCTGCTGGTATAGTTTAGAACAACGTCTGCAGAAGCCAAGGATCAAATCAGGTGAATGAACGGTTCCCTGCATATACCTGTGAGACAGGGTGCAATGCAAGCACATTGATAAGACATGCATAGGAGATTGTACTGCTGCTACACACACTCAGTTTCACCTCCTCACAAACATGCAGGTCGTTTCTAAACATAGAAACAGCTACTTTCAGAAGCTCTACAGCCAACATTTAGATTCCCCAAAACAAGCTCCAACCAACCAAGTGGCCTTCATTCCTTCTGAACACTGACATTCGATTTAACAGATAATCACAGCAGAGCACCTGGAGAAGATCTGATACAGTGTCCTATCTGAGGGTAGAACACAGCAGAAAGTGGGTTCTCAAATCATATAAGTAGTTTATTTGCTATCAGTATCTAATAATTAGTAGTTTAAGGATTTCTTAAACCAAGCATGACCTTAGATCTTCCTGTTTAACAGACCCTGAAGGATTATTGTTGCCTATATATTTGTTTGCATCCATTTCTGCCTTGGTTCTTCACAATATCCTGCAGCAATGAGTTCTACATTTCAATTTTGAATGTGTTACAAGTACTTCATTTGTGTTAAACCTGATGCTTGAAAAATACCATCTGATGACTTCTTGTTCTCCTTGAAAACTAATAAATGATTATAACTCCTGATTTTATAACTTTGTATCATAACACACCCTTTCCAAATTGGAAGTCTTATTTTGTTTCATCTCCCTGGACACCAAAGGTGTTCTCTACCGTTACTCATCCTTGTCACATTCCTTCTCGTTTGTCTATTCCTGCCTAACCTTTTTCAGATGAGACTAATAGAATGCACTGTAAGGACACTGAGACTCTTGAATGTGTCCAAAGAAGGGCACTGAGGCTGGTGAGAGGCCTCGAGCACAAGCCGTACAAGGAGAGGCTGAGGGAGTTGGGGTTGTTTGGCCTGGAGAAGAGGAAGCTCATGGGAGACCTTCTTGCTCTCTACAACTACCTGAAGGGAGGTTGTAGCCAGGTGGAGGTTGGTCTCTTCTCCCAGGCAACCAGCACCAGAACGAGAGGACACAGTCTCAAACTGTGCCAGGTGAAGTTTAGGCTGGAGGTGAGGAGAAAGTTCTTCACTGAGAGAGTTGTTAGCCATTGCAATGTGGACATGGCCTAAAGTTGCAATAGGGGAGATTTAGATTAGAGACTAGGAAAAATGTCTTTACTGAAAAGTTTATTGAACAGTGGGACAGGCTGCCCATGGAAGTAGTGGAGTCACCATCCCTGGAGGTGTTTGAAAGACATTTATATGAGGTGTTTAGGGACATGGTCTAACGGTGGTATACAGAGAGATGTTGGGTTATGCTTGGACTCAATGTTCTTAAGGTCTTTTCCAACTGCAATTGAAAAATCACTATTTGGCAGTTCTCTGACTAGGGAGGAACAACTCTGTGTTGACAAGATGACCTCATTCCTTAGCTGTTTTCTATGCCAAATTCCAGTTGCCATGTAATTCATATGGTATCTGAAAGTCTAATCTACTTGAACCTGAATCATAATATGATTAGTGAAGAGGGAAATTTCAAAATGTCTTTCTCCATGACATTCTGCAGTGAAATAAAACACTAATACATATATATATATATATATATATATAATACTAATACATATATATGCTAGTACATATATATATATATATGTATATATATCCTGAAAACTATGATTTTTCCTCCCTGTAAATAACAGGGAGAAAAAAAAAATCATCTTTATCTCAATTTTTGTTTGTGTGTAAACAAATACTCCTCTGGTGCTATGTGATCCCCCAAATGCGAAATCATTCTGACATATGGCTTACAGTTCAGATGACATTTGGTTTATTCTTCCCTGTGGAATTTGAAGTTATAGAAGTCATATTAAACAGTTCAGAAGGAAATGAATCAGAAACCATTCATTTAAAATGAAAAGGCCAAAGAAAAAGTATATAAATTGGGAAAAAATGGGGGGTGGGGGAAGAATATGCAGAGTAGTTCACAAAACAGCAAAAGCCCTATGAGGAGAGGCTGAAAGAGCTGGGATTGTTTAGCCTGGAGAAGAGGAGGCTCAGGGGAGACCTTATTGCTCTCTACAACTACCTGAAGGGAGGTTGTAGTCAGGAAGGGGTTGGTCTCTTCTCCCAGGCAACCACCACCAGAACAAAAGGACAATCTCACGCTGTGCCAGGTGAAGTTTAGGCTGGAGGTGAGGAGAAAGTTCTTCACTGAGAGAGTTGTTAGCCATTGGAATGTGCTGCCCAGGGAGGTGGTGGAGTCACTGTCCCTAGAGGTGTTCAAGAGGGGATTGGATGTGGCACTTGAAGCCATGGTTTAGTAGTCATGAGGTGTTGGGTGAAAGGTTGGACTTGATGATTCTTGAGGTCTCTTCCAACCTTGTTGAATCTATGATTCTATGATTCCACCTCACTCACAATATATTTGCAATAATGCAGATTTCTCTAGACCATGGCCAGTGGTGCAAAAAATTAGTGATCAAAAAGAAAAGAAAAGGAAAAAAAAATAAAAGAAAAAGTAAATTATCACTTCATTACTAGGGAAAGCTTAATAACAGTCCAGAAGTCTTTCCCACCTGCCCTTCTCCCCACAGTTGCAATTCAGGACAGAATTGAGCGTAGTGATGTAGTCAAATAGTGTTCTTCAGTAACTGGGGGAGTGTGTGTGTGTTTCTAGCATATTACAGGAGATGAATCCTGTGAAATGTAATTATTGCAACATTTTTTTTCCTCACAGTATTGCTAATGAAAGGTCAATATTTTGCATCTAGCAGAGACAGTCTTTTTTGTAAGTTATTTCTTAATATAATTTTTAGTTATTTTCAATGCTAATTTGTTCTGCTATATGCTGTAATAATCCTTGGAAAAAGTCTGCTAATGTCCATTGACAATAGAGGAGGCCTAGAGCTATTAGGAGCCTAATTAAGGTCACTACTTTTCCTCTTTAGCTGTAACTAGTGTGAAATAAAATGCTTCTAAAAGTAATCTCATCTTCTCTGTTATGGGTATACATGAACTTTTTTTGGTTGTGCCAGGGGAAGTTCAGGCTGGATGTTAGGAAGAAGTTCTTCACAGAAAGAGTGATTTGCCATTGGAATGGACTGCCCAGGGAGGTGGTGGAGTCACCATCACTGAAGGTGTTTAGGTGTTTAGGTGTTTAGGTGCTTGGTGCTCCCTGGAGCTCTTCAAGGGAAGCCTGGATGAGGCACTTGGTGCCATGGTGTGAGAGACTAAAGCTTGTCTCTCCTGGTGTGACTCAACAAAGATAAAATCACCTGCTGCTTGTCCAGACAATAGCTGATGTGCGTTGGGCAGAGCCACTGGAAGGACTCTTGGAAGGTGCAAAGATAACATTGCTCACGGGACTGCAGCTGGTCTACAACAATGGCCCAAGGACCCAGCATTCACACCTTCAGGACAAGATCATTTCCAGCCATCAGATACCCCAGGAAAGGACAATGGTTCCTGATGTGTAATGAGTGTGTGGGTAGGTAGGTGGAGAAGGAGGAGGCGGAGGCCTTCCCCCACTTCATCCAGAAGGCTACCCAAACTCACCTGAGTACACAAAGATTTCCTGAGAAACGATACCTGGATTTCCCAGAACTATATCCTGGGGAACAACACCTGGACACTTGCCTAAGGACTAAAAAACTGTATAAAAGACTGGAGCAACTACTGGCAGTTGAGGAGAAAATTGGAGAAGCAAGATGCAGAAGAAAGCAGACGGCAGCACACGCTGGAAACATCCCGGGGCCAACACAATGGATCTTTTTTTGGTGTCTTTTTTTGGGCGGGGGGGAAGAGAGTTTAGCTCAAGATAGACTAGACTAGACTAGACTAGACTAGACTAGACTAGACTAGACTAGACTAGAATAGAATAGAATAGAATAGAATAGAATAGAATAGAATAGAATAGAATAGAATAGAATAGAATAGAATAGAATAGAATAGAATAGAATAGAATTACCAAGGTTGGAAGAGACCTTGAAGATCATCGAGTCCAACCTGTAACCACAACCTCACAACTAGACCATGGCACCAAGTGCCACATCCAGTCCCCTCCTGAACGCCTCCAGGGACGGAGACTCAACCACCTCCCGGGCAGCCCATTCCAATGACGAATCACTCTCTCGGTGAAGAACTTTCTCCTCACCTCCAGCCTAAACTTCCCCTGGTGCAGCTTGAGACTGTGTCCCCTTGTTCTGGTGCTGGTTGCTAGGGAGAAGAGGCCAACCCCTTCCTGGCTACAACCACCCTTCAGGTAGTTGTAGAGAGCAATGAGGTCGCCCCTGAGTCTCCTCTTCTCCAGGCTAAACAGCCCCAGCTCCCTCAGCCTCTCCTCATAGGGCTTGTGCTCAAGGCCTCTCACCAGCCTTGTTGCCCTTCTCTGGACACGTTCAAGTGTCTCAATGTCCTTCTTAAACTGAGGGGCCCAGAACTGGACACAGTACTCAAGGTGCGGCCTAACCAAAGCAGAGTACAGGGGCACAATGACCTCCCTGCTCCTGCTGGCCACACTATTCCTAATGCAGGCCAGGATGCGGTTGGCCCTCTTGGCTGCCTGGGCACACTGCAGGCTCATGTTCAGCCTACCATCAACCAGCACCCCCAGGTCCCTCTCTGCCTGGCCGCTCTCCAGCCACTCTGACCCCAGCCTGTAGCACTGCCTGGGGTTGTTGTGGCCAATGTGCAGAACCCGGCACTTGGATGTGTTCAATCTCATGCCATTGGACTCTGCCCATCTGTCCAGCCTGTCGAGGTCCCTCTGCAAAGCCTCTCTTCCCTCCAGCAGATCAACTCCTGCCCCCAGCTTGGTGTCATCTGCAAATTTACTGATGATGGACTCAATGCCCTCA
Organism: Picus viridis; assembly: GCA_033816785.1. Lineage (NCBI taxonomy): Eukaryota > Metazoa > Chordata > Aves > Piciformes > Picidae > Picus > Picus viridis. The sequence continues at coordinate 8,821,945 of CM066566.1, read as the reverse complement.
TCCAGATCATCAATAAAGATGTTGAAAAGCATGGGGCCCAGCACTGATCCTTGGGGCACACCACTAGTAACAGGCCGCCAGCTGGATGTGGCACCATTCACCACCACTCTCTGGGCTCAGCCCTCCAGCCAGTTCCTAACCCAACGCAGTGTGCTGCTGTCCAAGCCATGGGCTGCCAGCTTGGCCAGGAGTTTGCTGTGGGGGACTGTGTCAAAGGCCTTGCTGAGGTCCAGGTAGACCACATCCACAGGCCTCCCCACATCCACCAGGCGGGTCACCTGATCATAGAAGGAGATCAGGTTGGTCAGGCAGGACCTGCCCCTCCTAAATCCATGCTGGCTAGGCCTGAGCCCCTGGCCATCCTGTAAGTGCTGTGTGATCGCACTTGAGATGACCCGTTCCATAATCTTGCCTGGCACTGAGGTCAGGCTGACAGGCCTGTAATTCCCCGGCTCTTCCAACTGGCCTTTCTTGTGGATGGGCACCACGTTGGCCAGCTTCCAGTCTTTTGGGACCTCTCCAGTGAGCCAGGACTGCTGAAAAATGATGGAGAGCGGCCTGGACAGCTCATCCGCCAGCTCCCTCAGCACCCTAGGATGGATCCCATCCGGTCCCATGGACTTGTGGGGGTCCAAGCGGCTGAGAAGATCTCTAACTATCCCATCCTGGAACAGGGAAAACTATGCTGCTCCCTGGCTCCTTCTGCCAGCTCTGCAGGCCAGCTGTCTGGAAGCCGTTCTGTCCTGCTAGTAAAAATTGAGGTAAACCAGGTGTTAAGCACCTCTGCCTTTTCCTCATCCTTTGTTACAATATTCCACTCCATGCCCACCAAGAAGTGGAGCTTCTCCTTGCCCTTCCTCTTGCTATTAATATATTTATAGAAGGACTTTTTGTTGTCCTTCACAGCAAAGGCCAGTCTGAGCTCCAAATGTGCTTTTGCCTCCCTAATTTTCTTCCTACAAGACCTAGCAACATCCCTAAACACTCCATAGGTTGCCTCCCCTTTTTTCCAAAGATAATACACCCTATTTTTTTCCCTTAGTTCCTTTAGAAGTTCATTACCCAACCAGGCTGGCCGTCTGCCCCGGCGGCTCATCTTCCGGCACACTGGCACAGCCTGTTCCTGCGCCTTCAAGAGTTCTTTCTTGAAGTAGGTCCAACTCTCCTGGACCCCTTTGTTTTTAAGGGCTGTTTCCCAAGGAACCTTCTGAGTTAGTTCCTTGAGTAGCCTGAAGTCCGCCCTCCGGAAGTCCAGAGTGGAGGTCTTCTTGCTCCCCCTCTTGGCTTGGCTGCATACTGAAAACTCAATTATCTTGTGGTCACTGGTGCCTAAACACCCTCCGACCACCACATCACCCACCAGCCCTTCCCTGTTGGTGAAGAGGAGGTCAAGCATAGCCTCACCCCTGGTAGGCTCACGCAGCACCTGGGATAAGAAGCTGTCCTCCATGCACTCTAAGAACCTCTTAGATTGCCTCCTCTCTGCTATGTTGTGATCCCAGCAGATATCAGGCAGGTTGAAGTCACCCACGAGAACAAGGTTAGGCGATCTTGAGACAGCCTTAAGCTCCACTTCTTGGTGGGCCATGGAAAACATATTAACAAAGGATGAGAAAAGGCAGGAATTAGCAACACCTGGTTTTACCTCAATTTTGCAGCGGACAGGGCGGCTTCCAGGCAGCTAGCCTGCAGAGAAAGCGGCAGAAAGGAGCCGGGAGTGCATGGATTTTCCCCTGTTCCAGGATGGGATGAGTTAGAGATCTTCTCAGCCGCTTGGACCCACAAGTCCCATGGGACCGGATGGGATCCATCCTAGGAGTGACTGAGGGAAACTGGCGGATGAGAAACTGACCGCTCTCCGTCATTTTTCAGCAGTCCTGGCTCACTGGAGGTCCCCAGAGAGCTGGAGGCTGGCCCGCGTGGGTGCCCATCCACAAGAAGGGCCAGTTGGATGAGCCGAGGGAGGCACAGGCCTGTCCAGCCTGACCTCGAGTGCCGGGCTACAGGAGTATGGAACTGGGTCATCTCAGAGTGCGATCACACAGCACACTTGCAGGATGGCCAGGGGCTCAGGCCTGGCCAGCATGGATTTAGGAGGGGGGCAGGTCCTGCCTGACCGACCTGATCTCCCTTCTATGATCAAGAGGTGAGCCCGCCTGGCTAGGTGAACCTGTGGTGTGATTACTCAGCCTCAGCAAGGTGCTGACACAGTCCCCACAGCAAACCGCAACTGGCAGCCATGGCCCAGGTTAGAACTGGTGAATGTGCCCTGGCGGCCTGTTACTGGTGGTGTGCCCCAAGGATCAGTGCTGGGCCCCATGCTTTCAACATCTTTATTGATGATCTGGATGAGCGTGGGTCATCAGCTGCATGTAGACCTGGGCAAGGTTGATCTGCCTGGAAGGAAGAACTGAGACGACAGGCTGGACAGGTAGGCAGAGTCCAATGAGCATCCAAGTGCCGGGTTCCTCCCATTAACACAACAGCCCAGGCAGTGCTGGGCTGAGGTCAGGAGGAGTGGCAGGCGGCCAGGCAGGAGATGAGTCTGAGCATGTTACGTGCCCAGGCAGCAAGAGGATAACACATCTAGCTACGTGTCAAGGATGGGTGAGCCGAGCGACAGGAGATCATTATTACTCTGCTTTGAGGCCAGAGCACACCTTGAGTACTGTGTCAGTTCTGGGACCCCTCCCGTGAGACGATGAGAACACTTGAGCGTGCTCCAGAAGAGGGCGGCAGGCTGGGAGAGGCCTTTGAGCCCTGAGCCTGTGAAGAGTGAGCTGGAGCTGTTTAGCTGGAGAGGAGGTCAGGGGGCATTTCTGTGCTCTCTACAACTACCTGAAAAGTGGTTGTAGCCAGGGTTGGCCTCTTCTCCCAGCAACCAGCACCAGAACAGGGGACACAGTCTCAAGCTGCACCCGGGAGGCTGAGGGTGGGAGAAAGTTCTTCACCCGAGAGAGTGATTCGTCATGCCCGCGGGAGTGGTGGAAGTCTCCGTCCTGGAAAGCTCAGAGAGACAGCACTTGGATTGCCATGTGGTTAATGTGGGTGTGGTTGGGTTGACTCAGATGGTTAAGTCTGCCCAACCTTGAGTGACTATACCATTCTATTCTGATTCTATTCACATTCTGTTCATTCTATTCTATTCTATTCTATTCTATTCTATTCCTAGTCTGAGTCTAGTCCTAGTCTGAGATCTAGTCCTGAGTCTGCCTTCATTGTCCCTAATGTACAATTTAAATGCCCGAGCTAAATCTCTCTTCCCCCCACGCCCAAAAAGACACCAAAAATGGTCAGCTATGTTGTTGGCCCCCAGATCAAAAAAAGGCGTGGTTCTCTTACCCATCTCTTCTTCTACATCTTGCTCTCAATTTTCTCCTCAACTACCAGGCCATGATTACTCAATCTTTTATACAGTTTTTTTAGTCATAGCAGTGTCAAAGTGTTGAGCCCACAGGACCTAGTTCTGGGAAATCAGTATGTCAGAAATCTTGGTGTACTCAGGTGAGATTTGGGTAGCCTTCTGGGTGGGGGTGGGGAGGCTCCGCTACTCATTACATCAGGAACCATTGTCCTTTCCTGGGAGTAATCTGATGGCTGGAAATGATGCTTGTCCTGAGTGTGAATGCATCACTGGGTATTGTTGCCAGACCCAGCACGGTCCCCGTGGCAATGTTATCTTTGCCGCTCAGAGCGTGGCTTCTGCCCCAGCACACATCAGCAGGCAGCAGGTGTTGTGTTGTACACCGAAAGCAGTCTCACCACTGTGGCACCAAGTGCTCATCCAAGCCCTTGAAAACCGGGAGGCACCAATTTTAAGTAAACACCTAAACACGCGGTGTGGTGACTCCACCACCTCCTGGGCAGTCCACCAATGGCAAATCACTCTTTCTGTGAGGAGCTTCAATACAACATCAGCCTGACTTTACACAAACTGTAAAAAAGTATACTGAGCAAAGGAGATGAATTTTAGAAATGACTAATACACTGGATACAGCTAAGAGAAAATGTGACCAACAATTAGGCTCCTAATGCTCTAGGCCTCCTCTTGTCAGTGGACATTGTACTGCCCATCTGTCCAGCCTGTCGAGGTCTCTCTGCAAAGCCTCTCTGCCCTCCAGCAGATCAACTCCTGCCCCCAGCTTGGTGTCATCTGCAAATTTACTGATGATGGACTCAATGCCCTCATCCAGATCATCAATAAAGATGTTGAAGAGCATGGGGCCCAGCACTGATCCCTGGGGCACACCACTAGTGACTGGCTGCCAGCTGGATGTGGTGCCATTCACCACCACTCTCTGGGCTCGGCCCTCCAGCCAGTTCCTAACCCAACGCAGTGTGCTGCTGTCCAAGCCATGGGCTGCCAGCTTGGCCAGGAGTTTGCTGTGGGGGACGGTGTCAAAGGCCTTGCTGAGGTCCAGGTAGACCACATCCACAGGCCTCCCCACATCCACCAGGCGGGTCACCTGATCATAGAAGGAGATCAGGTTGGTCAGGCAGGACCTGCCCCTCCTAAATCCGTGCTGGCTAGGCCTGAGCCCCTGGCCATCCTGTAAGTGCTGTGTGATCGCACTCGAGATGACCCGCTCCATAATCTTGCCTGGCACTGAGGTCAGGCTGACAGGCCTATAATTCCCTGGCTCTTCCAACTGGCCCTTCTTATGGATGGGCACCACGTTGGCCAGCTTCCAGATTAGGTTGCTCAGAGCTGACATGAATCCTTTCAGTAATAGGGCTTCTACTACCCCTCTGGGCTACCTGTTCTAGTGTCTCACCCTCACTGTAAAACATTTCTTCCTAAACCATATTTTAAATCTACCTTCCTTTAGTTTAAAACCATTAACTTGGTCCTATAGTGTTATGTCTTATTGTGAATTTCATTAAGAATTGGTTTCAAGATTCCAAGCAGTCAGAAGTCTAACAAAAAGCTCTGCAAGATGCTAACAAGAAAGACAATTCAGATAAGTGGTCCTAAAATTAGAACAAATTGATGTTCATCAAGAAAGACTTGTATATCCACGATTCCAAATGCGAGAAGTGAGAAAGCAGGCTTCAGAATATATATAGAGATGACAAAATAATTTGACATAAGGAATCACAGCTCCAAGTTCAAATCAAGAATCCCTGAGACAATGTTTTCCTAAAATTCTAAATTCTCTCCAAAATTAAAATAAATATGGAATGGAAAAGCAAAATAATGGCATCCTGGCCTGTATCAGGAACAGTGTGGCCAGCAGGAGCAGGGAGGTCATTCTGCCCCTGTACACTGCACTGATTAGGCCACACCTTGAGTCCTGTGTCCAGTTTTGGGCCCCTCAGTTCAGGAAGGATGTTGTCTTGCTGGAATGTGCCCAGAGAAGGGCCACAAAGTTGGTGAGGGGTTTGGAGCACAAGCCCTACGAGGAGAGGCTGAGGGAGCTGGGGTTGCATGGCCTGGAGAAGAGGAGACTGAGGGGTGACCCTATTGCTCTCTCCAACTACCTGAAGGGAGGTTGTAGCCAGGCAGAGGTTGTTCTCTTCTCCCAGGCAGCCAGTACCAGAACAAGAGGACACAGTCTCAATCTGTACCAGGGGAGGTTCACGCTGGATGTTAGGAGGAGATTCTACACAGAGAGATTGCCCATTGGAATGTGCTGCCCAGGGAGGTGGTGGAGTCACCATCATTGGAGGTGTTTAGGAGGAGAATGGATGGGGTGCTTGGTGCCATGGTTTAGTTGATTAGGTGGTGTTGGATGATAGGTTGGACGCGATAATCTTGAAGGTCTCTTCCAACCTGGTCTATTCTATTCTATTCTATTCTATTCTATTCTATTCTATTCTATTCTATTCTATTCTATTCTATTCTATTCTCAGCTTGTATTTCACAATATCATCAATTTTACAGGTGTTGAAACCAAAATCATGATGGCCCTCTTTTTTTTCTTTTACCTCCAGCATAACACAGGTTAGAAAATATCTTCCATCAATTTATGTGGCAAGTTGAACTAAAGAGTATCTTTTAGAAAGATTTTCAGCCTAGATTTAATGACTCTAAATGACAGAGAATTCATTTAATCCTCTTGTAATCCATTGTAGTGTTTGGCACTTCTCTTTGCTAAAATAAATGTGTCTTATTTCAACTCTACCCACTGATGATTTCAGTTTCCAGCCACTGGCACTCTCTGAATAATTCCTACCAGGCTGTGCTGCCCAGGGAGGTGGTGGAGTCACCGTCCCTGGAGGTGTTCAAGGGGGATTGGATGTGGCATTTGAAGCCATGGTTTGGCTGTCATGAGGAGTTAGGTATTAGGTAATAGGTTGGACTTGATGATCTCTGAGGTCTTTTCCAACCTGGTTGATTCTGTGATTCTGATTATACTTCTCAGAAAAACATTTATGACCTTGACACATCCCATATTATTCTTTGCTTGAAGTCTACCTACAGTTTTGCCTGGACATAACAATTAAGAGTTTGGGCAAATTTATCTTTACACATAGTTTCCTTAAATGCATAATTTGTTTTCCTAGTATGGAGTAGTAATTATTCATTCAAGCTAATATAATATTTAGATTGACCCAAGAGACCACAATGCCATGCAACATATTTTGCAGAAACTAAACAGACTGAACTGTGCTGGCAGGAAAAAAGCCTCTAACTCACCACCACTCATCATTGTAAATTACATCTAGGTAAACACCAACATCTGCTTGCTGTACAAATAGAGTCTGTCATCACACTACCCATTATATTATTATGAGCAGATGAGATGGTTTAATATTCATTACAGATATACAAGCGGCAAGAAACTGTTTCATGCACATGCTAATGGGCAGTAAGTGTATGAAATGAATTGTACCAGCCTCCACAGGTAATTAGAGCTTTGAAACTTAAACTGATACTGTATAAAGATCTTCAATGCCACTAAAGAGACATTCAGAGGTAATATGTGTGCTTAGTGAATACATGCTGTAAAAACTCAACAAGACCATCCTACAGGGAAACACCAGCCAGTGTGCTTTAGACTATATACAATACTCAATCCAAAACTGGTGAGGGGTGTGGAGCGCAAGCCCTATGAGGAGAGGGAGCTGGGGTTGTTTAGCCTGGAGAAGAGGAGGCTCAGGGGCGACCTCATTGCTCTCTACAACTACCTGAAGGGAGGTTGTAGACAGGTGGGGGTTGGTCTCTTCTCGCAGGCAACCAGCACCAGAACAAGAGGACACAGTCTCCAGCTGCACCAGGGGGAGGTTTAGGCTGGATGTTAGGAAAAAGTTCTTCCCAGAAAGAGTGATTGGCCATTGGAATGTGCTGCCCAGGGAGGTGGTGGAGTCACCATCACTGGAGGTGTTTACAAAGAGACTGGATAGGGCACTTGTTGCCATGGTTTAGTTGATTAGATGGTGTTGGATGATAGGTTGGACTCAATGATCTCAAAGGTCTTTTCCAACCTGGTTTATTCTATTCTATTCTATTCTATTCTATTCTATTCTATTCTATTCTATTCTATTCTATTCTATTCTATTCTATTCCATTCCATTCCATTCCACTCCACTCCACTCCACTCCACTCCACCCACTCCACTCCACTCCACTCTTCTATATTCTATTTAATACTTCTTGGCTTTGCTTTGTAATAATTTGGGTTATGTTTTTATTTTGCTGTTTTCATTTTTTCTTGCAGTGTGATATTGCCATGATCAAACACTAACTTTGAGTTTGGCTAGATTTATTACAGTACCACAGTGTATTAGAGGTTTGAAGGGACCTCAAAAGATCATCGGGCCCAGCCTCCCTGCCAATGCAGGTTCACTTAGTGTAGTCCACACAGGAATGCATCCAGGTGGGTTTTGAAAATCTCCAGAGAAGAAGACTCCACAACCTCTCTGGGCAGCCTGTTCCAGTGCTCTGTCACCCTCACTGTAAAGAAGTTTCTCCTCACGTTGAGGTGAAATCTTCTATGTGCAAGATTCTAACTGTTGTTTCTTGTCTTATTACCGTGCACCACCTAAAAGAGTTTGTCCCCCTCCACTTGACACCACCCCTCACATAACATTGATGAGATTCCCTCTCAGCCTTCTCTTCTCAAGACTAAACAGCCCCAGGGATCTCAGTCTCTCTCTATAGGGGTGATGCCCAAACCCCCCAGTCATCCTTGTGGTCCTCTGTTGGACTCTCCATCAGTTCTCTGTGTCTCTTGAACTGGGGAGCCCAAAACTGGATGTAGTATGCCAGGTGTGGTCTCACCAGGGCAGAGTAGAGGGGGAGAAGAACTTCCCTAGACCTGCTGTACACACCCTTGTTGATGCATCCCAGGATACCATAGGTTCTCTTGGCCACAAGGGCACGTTGTTGGTCCATGGAGAACTTGCTGTCCACCAGCACTCCAATGTCTTTATCCATGGAGCTGCTTTCCAGCAGGGCAGCCCTAACCTGTACTGGTGCCTGTTGTTATACCTCCCCAGGTGCAGGACCCTGCACTTGTCCTTATTGAACTTCGTAAGTTTTGCCTTCACCCATCTCTCCAGCCTGTCCAGATCTCATTGGATGGCTACACAGCCTGAGGGGGTGTCAGCCAATCCCCCAGTTTTGTATCATCAGCAAACTTGCTGAGGGTACTCTCAATCCTCTCATCCAGGTTGTTGATAAAGACATTGAACAATATTGGACCCAGTACCGATCCCTGGGGAACACCACTGGCCACAGACCTCCAAGTTGACTCTGTGTCACTGATGATGACCCTCTGCCTGTCTTGGTTTTTTTTCGAGAGAATACCTTTCTCTTGAGCTTGGTGGAGGTAATGTTTGAATATTAACCAGCTCTCTTGGTCCTCCCTTCCTTCCAGAGCCTTAGCTCATTGGGCATTTCTAAGTAGAGTCTTGAAGTGGTGAAAGTTTGCCATCTTAAAGTCCAGGGTTGAAATTTTACTTTTCAGCCTGCTACTTTGTAAGTTGATATTAAATTCTAACATGTCATGGTCACTGCGACCAAGATCACCCCCAAACTTAACATCTGCAACTATCTCTTCTTTGTTAATACCAGGTCCAGCTCTGCATTTCTCCTTGTTGGTTCCTGAACTACTGGCAAGAGAACGTTGTCATCAGTGCACTGCAGGAACATTTTGGACTGTTTGTGCTTTGCTGTGTGACCTTTCCAATTAATATCTGTGTGGTTGAAGTCATCCATGAGCACCAAGGTACTTGATCTTGAGGCTACTTCCAGCTGCCTGTAGAAGCCCTCATCAGTAGCTTCTTCCTGGTGCAGTGGTCTGTAGTAAACACCCACAACCATTTCACCCATGTTTGTATGTCCCTTCACTCTCACCCATAAGCTTTCAATACCTTTATCATCTCCCCCTGGGTTAAGCTCAACACATTCTAGTTGCTTATTCACATAGAGAGCAACTCCACCACCTTGCCTTGTCAGTCTGTCCTTCCTGAAAAGTGCATAGTAGTCCATAACCACACTCCAGTCGTGGGAGCTGTCCCACCATGGCTCTGTAACTGCAACAAGATCATAGCCCTGCGACTGCACCCAGATTTCAAGTTCATCCTGCTTATTTCCCATACTTCTTGCATTGGTATACAGACACTTCAGAGACTTAGCAGAGGAGTATCTGTTACCATTGTGGGTGTTGCATAATCCACTATCCCCTACAGCCCCTGGGATAGCAGTGGAGCTGGTACCCTGCCTCACAATTGTTCCAGGAATGTCCTCAGTGAAGCTCGTTTTTCCCTCTTACTCAAATAACCTCCTGTCTGTGATTTAGGGACTTCCAGACTCAGAGATTCTGTTTTTAACAGCTGTTGATGGGATTTTCTTTTCTGAATTTCTTCTATAGCTTTTTGAACTCACCGATGCCTCTGGCATCGCCAGCACCGGGTGACAGTAAGTTGGATAACTTAATTATGAGTATCGCACAAAATTAACTTATTTTGTTTGCTTGAAGCCTGCTACTCCATAATTTAATTTCATGTCTGTTAGTTCCTGTGATGTAAGTAAAAAGTGAATAGTTGTTTCCTAGTCTCCTTTCCAGTGTCCATCATGATTTCTTTTCTCTGGGTTTTCCAAAGCTGTGAGGAATTGGACTCAGAGATTCGAAGAATGGTTTGGTTTGGAAGGCATCTTAAAAATTATCTAGATGCATCCCCCTCAGGAAAGGTCCAAAGGGTCTGTTCCAAGACAGCTCAACAACTGTTTTACTTCTTCTGAAATTGAAGCATGTGAAAATGAGTAAGTGCTTAACCTTTGCTAGTAACTGTAATTTAAACAATAAACTATGCTCATTATTTAGAATAGAAGAGAAGAGAAGAGAAGAGAAGAGAAGAGAAGAGAAGAGAAGAGAAGAGAAGAGAAGAGAAGAGAAGAGAAGAGAAGAGAAGAGAAGAGAAGAGAAGAGAAGAGAAGAGAAGAGAAGAGAAGAGAAGAGAAGAGAAGAGAAGAGAAGAGAAGAGAAGAGAAGAGAAGAGAAGAGAAGAGAAGAGAATTACCAAGGTTGGAAGAGACCTTGAAGATCATCGAGTCCAACCTGTAACCACAACCTCACAACCAGACCATGGCACCAAGTGCCACATCTAGTCCCCTCCTGAATGCCTCCAGGGACGGAGACTCAACCACCTCCCGGGCAGCCCATTCCAATGACGAATCACTCTCTCGGTGAAGAACTTTCTCCTCACCTCCAGCCTAAACTTCCCCTGGTGCAGCTTGAGACTGTGTCCCCTTGTTCTGGTGCTGGTTGCTAGGGAGAAGAGGCCAACCCCTTCCTGGCTACAACCACCCTTCAGGTAGTTGTAGAGAGCAATGAGGTCGCCCCTGAGCCTCCTCTTCTCCAGGCTAAACAGCCCCAGCTCCCTCAGCCTCTCCTCATAGGGCTTGTGCTCAAGGCCTCTCCCCAGCCTTGTTGCCCTTCTCTGGACACGTTCAAGTGTCTCAATGTCCTTCTTAAACTGAGGGGCCCAGAACTGGACACAGTACTCAAGGTGCGGCCTAACCAAAGCAGAGTACAGGGGCACAATGACCTCCCTGCTCCTGCTGGCCACACCATTCCTAATGCAGGCCAGGATGCGGTTGGCCCTCTTGGCTGCCTGGGCACACTGCTGGCTCATGTTCAGCTTCCCATCAACCAGCACCCCCAGGTCCCTCTCTGCCTGGCCGCTCTCCAGCCACTCTGACCCCAGCCTGTAGCGCTGCCTGGGGTTGTTGTGGCCAATGTGCAGAACCCGGGACTTGGATGTGTTAAATCTCATGCCATTGGACTCTGCCCATCTGTCTGTCACGCCCAAGTCCTGCCATAGACTCATAAAACTGTTGAGGGTTAAAACATAGTCAGAGTTGTTTATCTTTTGTTGTTGCTGCTTACTGAATTCTGGGAAGCTGAACTTCTTTAGACCATTTCAAATGACTGCCTTTAGAAACAGGTTGGGGTTGGTCTCTTCTCCCAGGCAACCAGCAACAGAACAAGAGGACACAGTCTCAAGCTGCACCAGGGGGGATTTAGGCTGGATGTTAAGAAGCTCTTCATAGAAAGAGTGATTGGCCATTGGGCTGCCCAGGGAGGTGGTGGAGTCACCATCACTGGAGGTGTTTAGGAAGAGACTGGATGGGGCGCTTGGTGCCATGGTTTAGTTGATTAGATGGTGTTGGATGATAGGTTGGACTCAATGATCTCAAAGGTCTTTTCCAACCTAGTTAATTCTATTCTATTCTATTCTATTCTATTCTATTCTATTCTATTCTATTCTATTCTATTCTATTCTATTCTATATTTTCTTTAATATACAAATATTTTTTCATTTCTTTCTTTTCCAGTTATGAACAGCTTAAAATACATTCTATGTTTCATGTTTGTGCTTATCAACCAATCTTCAAGATACTAAAGTAAGAGATTCCTTACTCCCTTGCTGTTACCTGCTGGTCCCCAGAATTAAAACAATGACATTGTGTGAAAGTTCAGGCTGTGCATTTAAGAAAAAAGATAGCTGCAAATTCTCTAGATGAATAGTTGAGTGTAGAAAGGAAAACAACAAAGATAATTCTAAACGAATTTCATTGGTAGGCAAGTGGGATGTAGTTTTACGATCTTACATTCTCTTCTCATTCCATCTCTTTCTGCTCGCCTGGTGCTGTTCTGGACAGAGAGGAAGACCTCTAATCTACAACCTTGAGATAAGCACTACTGACTTACTAACAATGTTTTGAGCTAACTGAAACTCCCCTAACATTTTGTCCTTTTCTCTTTTCTTTTAATTAACAGAGGAAGAAGGGATAGGAGAGAGGTTGGGGGGAGGCAAGGTGGAATCCTCCTGCCCAAGAAGGATTTCAGTGTTTTTTTCTCCTTTTTGTAGTTACTTGTATAATATTGTAAATACTGTATATAGCATCCCATAACTTCACCCCCACGCGTAAACATACTAGATACTGTAACTGTCAGGATTTTCTCCTGAACCCACTCCAGCATCTCCTTAAGATCACAGCCACAGATAACTTTGCCATACTTTCTAAGGAGTTCTTGCATTAATTCATAAGCGTCTCTTTCTGAGGAACTCTCCTGGTTCCCCATGTTTCCCACGGCTCACCCCTCGTCCAGCGGGAGGGATTGCTCTGGCCAGCCGGCTTTTCCTGCTTCCTTTCAGCAGCTCATTCAAAGTTGAGAGGGAATACGCGGCAGGACACAGCTTAGCGTTTCATCACCCCTATCACATCGGGGGTCACCATTTGCCACGATTAAGAGACAGGGCTCAGCCTGATTCAGGCCAGGTGTCCACTTTGTTATGCAAAATCTTTTCTTTATAAGAGCTAACACAACACAGAAACAGTTTGTGATTGGTTACAGAAAAATACATCACATGAGTGCCTATATCTTATCAGGGTTTTAGCAAACATCAAAGTAAAATTAAGAAACCAGGGACTCTGTTATATCAATCCCATTATTATTAGTGTATATTATTAATTTTATTATTCCATTATTGCTTGTAAAATACAGCTCCATTTGCTTCCCCGACTGGGCTCAGCTGAGTTTTTCTTGATGTCAGTGGGTTAAACCATCATACTTTGATTCATTATTGATATTTTCACAGTGGTCAATTAAGTGACACTTCAAGGAGCTTAATATCAACCTATATGAAACAAAATAATTTCATTTCAGTTGTGACCTTCACAATATTTATCAGTAACCTGCTCTAGAAGTCTGAAGGATAATGCAATGGTCTATTTTTTCATTAGTATTTCTCACTTATAGCATGTTGGAAAATGGTCTACTGTATTTCAGTAACATATACAAGAAGGCTGGGGTGGGACTTCTCAGGATCTCAGGTAGTGATAGGACTAGGGGGAATGGAATGAAGCTGGAGGTGGGGAGATTCAGGCTAGATATGAGGAAGAAGTTCTTCACCACGAGAGTGGTGAAGGCCTGGAATGGGTTATCCAGGGAGATGGTTGAGGCCCCGTCCCTGGAAGTGTTTAAGCCCAGGCTGGATGAGGCTCTGGCCAGCCTGATCTAGTGTAGGGTGTCCCTGCCCATGGCATGGGGGTTGGAGCTAGATGATCCTTGTGGTCCCTTCCAACCCTGACTGATACTATGATACTATGACACCATGATACTATGATAATGTGAGGTTTTGTGAGATTCAGAAACCTCTGCAAGTTCAGTTCTTATATTAAATACAAAACAAATTATTTACAAGGTTGTTTCTGAGATATGTGAATTCTGTGAACTATATTATGATGTTAACTTTGCTGGAAGGGATTGCAGTTATATCAGGTGCCAATGTGAACTGAAATTAGAGAAAGCTTTAGCATTTACTTTTCTTCTGTCATTTTATTATTTTAATTAAATTATTTATTATTTTAAACTGCTAAAAAGGCCTCCAGTCATCTCAATATGATTTAATAATTCAAGGGAAAACTTCATTCAGATTTCAATAAAATATCCTGATTCAAAGTGATGCATTCCAAAAACTCAACAAAATTTAACCACCCCTTCATTCTCCAGACATTGTGAACAGACACAAGTGTACATACCAACTATTCACAAATGCCTACAGGAAATACCCATGCTTGGCTGCACACCCTGAAGATACGAAGATGTTTCAGCCAAGTGTTGACATTCCAAATTCCAAGGGCAAGAGTGAAACGCTTCACTCAGTACTTCTTTTTACAATAGGCCAGCTTTGGCTGAAGTTGGTGGATTCCCTGTTGATATAAATAAGGTGATGCCTCAGAGTGAGAATGAGATGTTTCCATCACTCAGACAGCCCAAAGCTCAAAAGCTCAGTCCCTGGGATATAGCATGAACAGATTCACTGGTGCAAATCCTACAGTGTGCCTGCATTTCACACTGAAGTTGAAACAAATTTGACACAAAACTCTGTGCAATAACTTCCTATCTTGTACAGGAACCTTAAGGCAAAAAAAAAAAAGCTGTGAATTTTCTATACATACAGAATTTAGCAAGTTGGAAACACTGCAAAATCTTGACTTTTTTTTTTTTTTTTTTTTTTTTTTTTTTTTTTAATAATGGGTGGTGGTTTCTCAAAATGGGACAAAATGGTAGTTAATTTTCTGTGGAAGGAAGTACCAAGAAGCTCTACCCATACCATGAAAGATAATGTCCTGACACTTCTAAAGCGGTGACTCTAGTCTAGAGTCAGTCACTCTACACCAATCTGTCTAAAACTAGCCATAGTTTATTCATTAGCCCAAAGCTGCAAGCAGTGTAGAAAGAAGCCTGCTTGTTCTTTCCCATCCCTTTAGGGGATCTCATTAATATTTAATAAAACCCCAAACCATTCCAATTTTTATAATGCATAACTTGTTAAGCACATGAAGATATCAGAGTAAACTGTTTGCAAACAATATTAAGCTATCAACAAATTCAAGTGTCTGTTTTCCAGCTGGATGCAAAAAATGACTATTTTTTGATTGCAACTGATTTGGCAGGAGTTTGACTGCACATTTCTTTAACATACTTTAATGTGTTATTTTTAAAAAGGATGATTATGGAGTATAAGTGGAAAATAAAACACAATATTTTAAAGAGAGAGTCTTATTTACCACTACACAGTGTGCTTACAGGCAAAATAATTGTCCATATGTCTTCTTGAGCACACTATATGCTTAGTCCTGGGGGTGCTGATTGACAGCCGGCTGAACATGAGCCAGCAGTGTGCCCAAGTGGCCAAGAAGGCCAACGGCATCCTGGCCTGCATTAGGAATAGTGTGGCCAGCAGGAGCAGGAAGGTCATTGTGCCCCTGTACTCAGCACTGGTTAGGCCACACCTTGAGACCTGCGGCCAGTTCTGGGCCCCTTAGTTTAAGAAGGACATTGAGACTCTTGAACGTGTCCAGAGAAGGGCAATGAGGCTGGGGAAAGGCCTTTAGCACAAGCCCTGCAAGGAGAGGCTGAGGGAGCTGGGGTTGTTTAGCCTGGAGAAGAGGAGGATATGGGGAGACCTTATTGCTGCTACAACTACCTGAAGGTTGCTTGTAGTCAGGAGGGGGTTGGTCTCTTCTCCCAGGCAACCAGCACCAGAACAAGAGGGCACAGTCTCAAGCTGTGCCAGGGGAAGTTTAGGCTGGAGGAGAGGAGAAAGTTCTTCACTGAGAGAGTCGTTAACCATTGGAATGTGCTCCTCGGGGAGGTGGTGGAGTCACCGTCCCTGGAGGTGTTCAAGAGGGGACTGGATGTGGCACTTGGTGCCATGGTCTAGTCATGAGGTCTTGGGTGACAGGTTGGACTCGATGATCTTTGTGGTCTCTTCCAACCTTGGTGATACTGTGATTCTGGGACTACCATGCGACTACTCCACAGGCACATGCTCAAGTGCGTTGCTGAAGCAAAGCCTAGAACAATGAGCAGACAATTAAAAACTAAGGGAAAAGTTTTAATTAAAGGATATCTCCAATATTTTAAAAACCATTTAGGCATGCCTTCCCAGTCTGGGTAGCTAACAGAAAACAGACTTTAATTAAAAGAAGAAAATCTCTTCTATGATTTGATACTAACTCTACCAGCCTCATACAGGCCAAACTTTCAAAACAGAAATGGGATATCTCTGTGGATAAGAACAAGATGAAGTTTCTTTCTATGTTTTTCTCTTCCAAGAACTGTGTTTATAGTATGTTGCACAAATGACTCACTCAGGGAGCATCTGTGCTAAGCACTGAGTGGGCCAACATTTGATATCAAGTAATATGACACATTTTGCTCTTTTTTGTTTGTTAATTGGGAACAGTTTTTTAAAGCTTCTTCTCTCCCCTCAAGCTAGAAGTTCTGCTTGGGCTTCAGATCAGCTCTGACCCAGCTCCCACTGGGACAGGAGGTAATAGCTCTCTCCCAAGTATTGAGGAAGAAGACAAAGAGTGTGTATTCTTTTCAAGGCTAGTGCATGGAGAAGCCCGGAGAAAAGAAGGCTCTGAGGTGACCTAATTGTGGCCTTCCAGTATCTGAAGGGGGCCTACAAGAAGGCTGGGGAGGGACTTCTCAGGATATCAGGTAGTGCTAGGACTAGGGGGAATGGAATGAAGCTGGAGGCGGGGAGATTCAGGCTGGACATGAGGAGGAAGTTCTTCACCATGAGAGTGGCGAAGCCCTGGAATGGGTTGTCCAGGGAGGTGGTTGAGGCCCCGTCCCTGGAGGTGTTTCAGACCAGGCTGGATGAGGCTCTGGCCAGCCTGATCTAGTGTGGGGTGTCCCTGCCATGGCAGGGGGTTGGAAGTAGATGATCCTTGTGGTCCCTTCCAACCCTGACTGGTACTATGATACTCTGATACTATGTTTGCATCAGCTCTACCACTAGTGAATATTTCTGCCAGAATAATTTGCCTGACTTTCTTCTCTGAAGAAGCCACTTCGCAAAGCACAGCTAATGAGAGAGGAAGGCTGCAGAAAGGTTTTGTAATCTTCGTTAACATGCATGACCATGTTACCAATCACAAGTTTTTGCATTCTTTGGATCTACGGGTATTTTTCTGCATGTATCATGCAGTGGATGTTGTCACACTGGAAAAAAAATGTGCAATTTCAGTATGATTATTGTACTAACCCTCTGCCCTGTTTGTTTTCACCAATGTTCAGCAATTTTGCCAAAACATCACAGTATCACATTATCACCAAGGTTGGAAGAGACCTCAAAGATCATCAAGTCCAACCTGTCACCACAGACCTCATGACTTGACCATGGCACCAACTGCCACGTCCAATCCCCTCTTGAACACCTCCAGGGATGGTGACTCCACCACCTCCCTGGGCAGCACATTCCAATGGTGAATGACTCTCTTTGTGAAGAACTTTCTCCTCTCCTCCAACCTAAACTTCCCCTGGCACAGCTTGAGACTGTGTCCTCTTCTTCTGGTGCTGGTTGCCTGGGAGAAGAGGCCAACCCCTTCCTGGCTACAACCACCTTTCAGGTAGTTGTAGAGAGCAATGAGGTCTCCCCTGAGCCTCCTCTTCTCCAAGCTAAACAACCCCAGCTCCCTCAGCCTTTCCTCGTAGCACTTGTGCTCAATGCCTCTCACCAGCCTTGTTGCCCTTCTCTGGACACGTTCAAGTGTCTCAATGTCCTTCCTAAACAGAGGGGCCTAGAACTGGACACAAGACTCAAGGTGTAGCCTAACCAAAGCAGAGTACAGGGGCACAATGACCTCCCTGCTCCTGCTGGCCACACTATTCCTAATGCAGGCCAGGATGCCTTTGGCCTTCTTGGTCCCTCTCTGTTTGGCAGCTCTCCAGCCACTCTGACCCCCAGCCTGTAGCTCTGCATAGGGTTGCTGAGGCCAAAGTGCAGCACCCAGCACTTGGATTTGTTGAATGTCATCATATTGAACATCTGGGTTTTCCAGTATTTATAAGTTAAATAATTCAATGAGCATTCACAGAATCACACTTCTACCAATGACACAGAGCAAGCTCCATTTTAAAAGTCATTTTTTTCACATGGAAACAGTATTGTTGGAACAATTGGACTAAATATATCTTCTTGGAAATATAACTGTTCTAAATGGCTTTGCACACAAGTTTTTTTTTTTTCAAGAAGGTATTTTTCTTGTAGGAATATGCAAAAATTGAATTATAGACTAAAGTGGAGCTCAGTAAAAGATTCAACAACAAAGTCTGCTATAAATGTTGGACACTGAAGACATGCAGAAGTATTCATTTTCCTAAGTTTTATTGGCTAGATCCTTCTGTGTTTAATTTAGTTTATACTGGATCTGAGTAACTGCTGCCCCTCTCTGTTATCTCTTGATTCCAGTACCTTTTTAATAAGTGTGAAAGGCTATCTCTTGTCTGTTGAATAATCAACATTTAGAAACTCTTATTTCCAAATACCATGCTAAGTACCATGCTAGGGCTTGGAGTACCAAATCTAGGAAAGGAAGTGGGACCTGACAATATCCATTTTAACCAATTTTCCAATTGATTCATCTCAGGAAGCGAAACAAAGAACTTGGAAAAAAATATATACAAATAAAGTGTCAGATATAAACACAGAATACCAAAAGTAAATGTGTTTGAGAGCACTGCAGAGTTCTCTGACAATACCTCATCACACAGACTGAAATAAGATGAATTAAGAATTTACCATGAGGAAATCCAGGAGGTTTGGGAAGTCTGTGTGAGATAACTAGAAATACAGAAGATTTATGGAGAGGAGGAGGCTCAGGGGAGTCCTTATTGTCATCTACAACTGCCTGAAGGGAGGTTGTAGCCTCATGGGGGTTGGTCTCTTCTCCCAGGCAACCACCAACAGAACAAGAGGACACAGTCTCAAGCTGCACCAGGGGAGGATTAGACTGGATGTTAGAAAGAAGTTCTTCACAGAAAGAGTGATTGGCCATTGGAATGGACTGCCCAGGGAGGTGGTGGAGTCACCATCACTGAAGGTGTTTAGGAAGACACTGGATGGGGTGCTTGGTTTAGTTGATTAGATAGTGTTGGATGATAGGTTGGAATCGATGATCTCAGAGGTCTTTTCCAAAATGGTTTATTCCCCTCCCCTCCCCTCCCCTCCCCTCCCCTCCCCTCCCCTCCCCTCCCCTCCCCTCCCCTCCCCCCCCCTCCCCTCCCCTCCCCTCCCCTCCTCTCCTCTCCTCTCCTCTCCTCTCCTCTCCTCTCCTCTCCTCTCCCTCTCTCCTCTCCTCTCCTCTCCTCTCCTCTCCTCTCCTCTCCTCTCCTCTCCTCTCCTCTCCTCTCCTCTCCTCTCCTCTCCTCTCCTCTCCTCTCCTCTCCTCTCCTCTCCTCTCCTCTCCTCTCCTCTCTCTCCTCTCCTCTCCTCTCCTCTCCTCTCCTCTCCTCTCCTCTCCTCTCCTCTCCTCTCCTCTCCTCTCCTCTCCTCTCCTCTCCTCTCCTCTCCTCTCCTCTCCTCTCCTCTCCTCTCCTCTCCTCCTCCTCCTCTCCTCTCCTCCCCTCCCCTCCCCCTCCCCTCCCCCCCCTCCCCTCCCTCCCCTCCCCCCTCCCCTCCCCCTCCCCTCCCCTCCCTCCCCTCCCTCCCCTCCCCTCCCCTCCCCTCCCTCCCCCTCCCCTCCCCTCCTCTCCTCTCCTCTCCTCTCCTCTCTCCTCTCTCCTCTCCTCTCCTCTCCTCTCCTCTCCTCTCCTCTCCTCTCTCTCCTCTCCTCTCCTCTCCTCTCCTCTCCTCTCCTCTCCCTCTCCTCTCCTCTCCTCTCCTCTCCTCTCCTCTCCTCTCCTCTCCTCTCCTCTCCTCTCCTCTCCTCTCCTCTCCTCTCCTCTCCTCCTTTTCTAAATACAGGTGTAACACATTGGAAACCAACTATATGACCAGAGTTTTAACCATACACATTTCTTGTAATACAGCAGCAGTATATCCTTGTCTCATCATGAGTCACATGAAAATCAAATTTGACAAATCCATAGTGCTTCTCTTTCTTAAAGTTCATTAAAAACTAATAAAATAATATTAACCACTAACTGGTGGTTTATATGTACAGAAACTGTGAAAGATGTTCCAATACATGTTGCGCTTAGCATAATAGCTCTTCCCAGCTGTCAGCATTTGAGTTTTCTTTCTCCATTTTGCTTTCTTAATGTGTCTAAGTTATTTACTGAAGCTGTTTGCACTGATTGATTTTATAGCAGTCAAATATGAATCAGTAGGTCACTTCATACCTTAAATTTGAAACCTGTCTTTTAAAATGGCATAATACCTTGCGCAAACTAGTGAACAAGCAGCTGCATGCTGTGCTAACAGAT
Source organism: Picus viridis (assembly GCA_033816785.1). NCBI lineage: Eukaryota > Metazoa > Chordata > Aves > Piciformes > Picidae > Picus > Picus viridis. The sequence continues at coordinate 8,801,766 of CM066566.1, read as the reverse complement.
TCATTTCAGCACAGCTTAGAGCTTCAGTGATGAATTGGCAGGTCACATAAAGCACTCTGAAAAGCAAATCCTGGCCTTTGGATCCATAGACTTTAGTGAACAAGGACAGTGCATCAGTCAACACAGTACTCTAGGGCATTGCCAGGGCAAAATTCAGTAGCATATGAGTAGTAGCATGAAAATGTATGCACTTGGACTTGTTGAGTGTCATCATGTTGGACTCTGCCCATCTGTCCAGATATTGTATGAATATCTCTATGTACACAAATGTTTATACACAGGAAACTATACTAGGAAAAAAGTCTATTATCACAGGAGATGAGAAATGAAATAGCAGTGGTCTTTTGGAATTTGGCTGCTAATTTCTGACTGTTTTAGAGCATTTGTGAAAATCAGAAGGTATCAAGTCTGACTACATATATTAATCTATCCTAATACTTAATATATCTATTTGATGATTCAGGAAATACAAGTTGATTTCACAACACTGGGAAAAGACATATTTCCTAAGCTATCTGGAAAACACCTGGCAGCATGATGTAATCTGTGTTTGCAAGGACAGATTTTAAACTATCCATTCAGAAGGTTTACATAAATCAGTTGTGAGATGCTCTTGCAAACTGGACACAAGCTTTATGCCTTCTCTTCTAATTTTATATGCTTTTCAGATATCAAATGGAAATATTGATTTGAGTACATTCTCCTAAAGCTTAACTTGCAAAGCAATACAATAACAGTACACCTGGTTGACTTTCTATTAACATATTGATGAAACTATAAACCATCAGAAATGTTTCTTCAATAACTATTTAATGCAAATATAGTCATATTCTATCAAGCTACTCTTTAATAATCCAAATTCACTGCTAATGAGCTAATAAGGAAGCACTATGTGCTTCTAATTTGTTGCTGTTTTAATAACATAGAAAATGTTGATAACGTCCCAGTGTGTTCTGATCTTTGCTTCTTAGCACCATGACGTCTGCCTATATATGAAGGCAGAGGCTGCTGTTCATGCAAGTGTCTGATGGTTTGAAGCGTCCTCCCTGAAGAGGACAAAGGGAAAGTTTTGTTAGGGAACAGACTTACACAGGGTCAAAACCCTTTTATTGCCATTATCTTCTCCTCTTTCTCATATGGCAGACTTTAGCCAGAGCATGACTATAGCCAGATATATAAAAGTGGATAATTCATACTCTCTTTTCATTTCACTTCTGGAAAATCACCACTGTGCCTTTTCATTTAATTTATACTTTGTTTCTGATCATCACAAGGCTAGGGAACTGTTGCTGGTACCACAGCAGAAATTCAACTTGGCAGGTCACACTGTATTAAAAGATTACAGTAAAGTGGCAACCACTTGGCCAAAGTCATCATGTTCTAAACTGATTTACAGTCTTGTAATTGCAAACTGTCATCTGTCCCTGGGTCTGGGTGCAAATAAACAAGATAGAGATGGATATTTAAGTATGGGCTACCTTTTTATGTTCCCACAATTCACTGATGCATATTGGGAAGACATTTTCACATCCACAATAATTGCTTATACAATTGATCTAAATTGGATATGTAACTGCTTGATTACACCTAAGAGGTAAATATTATGAGTCTTCCTCAACACTGTGTTACACTGACATAATACTAAAATAGTTCACTGATGAGTCAGTGAACCCATAACTCTATGTGTCACCACAATTATTCCTTCCTTATACTACTGAAGGTGTGAAAAGGAAGTCGAAACAAGGTCATCCTAGATAGAATAGAATAGCATATAATAGCATAGAATAGAGTAGAATAGAATTAACCAGGTTGGGAAAGACCTTCGAGATCATCACATCCAGCCCATCATCCAACACCATGTAATCAACTAAACTATGGCACCAAGCACCCCATCAAGTCTCCTCCTAAACACCTCCAATGATGGTGACTCCACCACTTCCCTGGGCAGCCCATTCCAATGGCCAATCACTCTTTCTGTGAAGAATTTCTTCCTAACAACCAGTCTAAACCTCCCCTGGTACAGCTGGAGACTGTGTCCTCTTGTTCTGGTGCTGGCTGCCTGGGAGAAGAGACCAGCCCCCACCTGCCTACAACCTCCCTTCAGGTAGTTGTAGAGAGCAAGAAGGTCTGCCCTGAGCCTCCTCTTCTCCAGGCTAAGCAACCCCAGCTCCCTCAGCCTCTCCTCACAGGGCTTGTGTTCCAAACCCCTCATCAGCTTTGTTGCCCTTCTCTGGACACGTTCCAGCAACTCAACATCTTTCCTAAACTGAGGGGCCCAGAACTGGACACAGGACTCAAGGTGTGGCCTAACCAATGTGGTGTACAGGGGCAGAATGACCTCCCTGCTCCTGCTGGCCACACTGTTCCTGATACAGGCCAAGATGCCATTGGCCTTCTTAGCCGCCTGGGCACACTGCAGGCTCATGTTCAGCCTACTGTCAACCAGTACCCCCAGGTCCCTTTCTGCATATATACAAATCTCTTTGACTTCAACTTCGACTTCACAAGTCTGTATCTTCCCATTTCTAATGACCAAAGTATCAACACATATCCAAACCCTCTATTCTGTATTTTTATTTTCAGTAAGAAGATTTCTGCTACTGTTCTAGCTTCTAAATGACACACGTAGCCTCCAGCTGGGCATACATTTGGATATCAAATGGCTAGCAAATTCAGCTGCACCAACCCAAGAGCAATAGAATTGAACAAAAGATTTTTTTTTCAGCTCCTGTAAATATTTCAGAATAATTTTCACTCATCTTTACTTGTGCATATGGATGAGGAGTTAAATTATTTTGAAATGAAGTTCATTGTAATCATAGAAGCATCATAATTTCATAGAATCATAGAATCAGTCAGGACTGGAAGGGACCACAAGGATCATCTAGTTCCAACCCCCTGCCATGGGCAGGGACACCTCACACTAGATCAGGCTGGCCAGAGCCTCATCCAGCCTGGGCTTAAACACCTCCAGGGATGGGGCCTCAACCACCTCCCTGGACAACCCAAATCTCCCCACCTCCAGCTTCATTCCATTCTCCCTAGTCCTGTCACTACCTGATATCCTGAGAAGTCCCTCCCCAGCCTTCTTGTAGGCCCCCTTCAGATACTGGAAGGCCACAATTAGGTCACCTCAAAGACTTCTTTTCTCTAGACCGAACAGCCCCAACTCTTTCAGCCTGTCCTCATAGGAGAGGTGCTCCTACTACTGTGGCTTGTAGACTTTATATCTGCTGTGAGATATGAGAATGCTTCCTCTGTAATTTTAGAAAAAAATATTATAAAATAATCATAAACTATTAGTACTTTCTCCACTGCTTCTTTCCTTAATAATTCTTGTTAGATGAGACAGTCACTTTACTCTTGATTTACTTGGTGAACAGTTGGCTTAGTATCAAAATTAGATGCACAGCATGAAAATCAGAGATCATTACATGGTCTCGAGAATGTGTGAACAGATTCAAATCAGGATGATCCTGATTCACTTTCCAGCCTCACCTCCAGTAAAAATAGTGAAGATGTACCACCAGAAAGCACTACAATTTGACTCTAATTTCACTTGAATCTCTGAAGTCCTTTGCTATAGCAAGACCAATGTTGCCATAAACACCAGAATTCTCTAATTGTAAGACATGACCTGTGACCTGAAATTCATCAAAGCCAGGACCTCATTTCTGACCAGGTGCATCATTAGAAGGTATAAAAATCCCATAGCAGTGGTATACATGGGATTGTGGATCCTTGGCTTATCGTGGGTGCACACTACTGAATTGAAATGGCTTTCTGCTTCCATTGGCTTTTGTTTGCAGAGAAGAAATAACAACCTATACTACAGATACATTGCTGTGACTAAGATGTAATGGAACTGGCAATTATGCCTGCTTACTTATCTACGTTTTTAAAGCTTTATAAATCCTATGGTATTAAACTTTAATTTATTACATTCAAATAATTACTATGTACAAGCCATTAATCATAAGGAATGTGCATGCTACAATACAAAGCAAAATATGTGACACATCTTGCTCTATGCTGGAAAAGATTGGGCATTCTGGGAGTGCAGTAGAGGAAGTAGCATGTTCTGAGGGGGATTTGTCTTTGCATAAACAAATGGAGACCAGGAGTTTTTTCCAACCATAACAGAGGTTTTTCTGGTTTGGTCACGGAGAGCACATCAACTTTACTTTCATTTAAAATATCATGAGATCACTACAAACAAATCATAACTGCTGTCAGCATTCCAATGCAATGAAGGCATTTTTTATTGTTAAGGACATTTTAATTATTTGGAAAAGTCACTGAAAGCATCAGAGTGGTAGGGGGAAAAAATAAGAACAAAAGAAAAGGAAATTTCCCTGAGGATTTGTCATAAAGGTTTTTCTTTCTTCAGAGCAGAAGATCTGTAACACATCTAAGTGCTGGGTTCTACACACTGGCCACAACAACCCCATGCAGTGCTACAGACTGGGGTCAGAGTGGCTGGAGAGTGGCCAAGCAGAAAGGGACCTGGGGGTGCTGGTTGATGGTAGGCTGAACATGAGCCAGCAGCTTGCCCAGGTGGCCAAGAATGCCAATGGCATCCTGGCCTGTATCAGGAATAGTGTGGCCAGCAGGAGCAGGGAAGTCACTCTGCCCCTGTACTCAGCACTGGTTAGGCCACATCTTGAGTCTTGTGTCCAGTTCTGGGCCCCTCAGTTTAGGAAAGATGTTGAGTTGCTGGAAGGTGTCCAGAGAAGGGCAACAAAGCTGGTGAGGGGCTTGGAGCACAAGCCCTATGAGGAGAGGCTGAGGGAGCTGGGATTGTTTAGCCTGGAGGAGGCTCAGGAGAGACCTCCTTGCTGTCTACAACTACCTGAAGCGGGGGTGTAGCCAGGAGTGGGGTTGGTCTTTTCTCGCAGGCAACCAGCACCAGAACAAGAAGACACAGTCTCAAGCTGCACCAGGGGAGGTTTAAGCTGGATATTAGGAAGAAGTTCTTCCCAGAAAGAGTGATTGGCCATTGGAATGGGCTTCCCAGGGAGGTGGGGGAGTCACCATCACTGGAGGTGTTTAGGAAGAGACTTGATGGGGTGCTTGGTGCCATAGTTTAGTTGATTACATGGTGTTGGATGATAGGTTGGACTTGATGACCTCGAAGGTCTTTTCCAACCTGGTTAGTTCTATTCTATTCTATTCTATTCTATTCTATTCTATTCTATTCTATTCTATTCTATTCTATTCTATTCTATTCTATGTTTTATAGATACAAATAAGTACAAGCAACTTCTTTGTGGTACAAGCAAATACTAGTCTTTATGCACTTATGGACTAGCTGAAAGATGAAATGGCAATGAATTGAACAGAACTGTAGAAGTAAATCATTGTGAGAAAATGATGAAGCACCTGACTTTAATTCTTGTGCTTCGATTAATGCATTGCCTTTTCCCTCTCAGTGTTTCATTTCTCACATGGAGAACAGTCTCAGGCTGCACCAGGGCAGGTTTAGGCTGGATGCCAGGAAGAAGTTCTATACAGAGAGAGTGATTGGCCATTGGAATTGGCTACCCGTGGAGGTGGTGGAGTCACCTTCATTGGAGTTGTTCAGGAGGAGACTTGATGGGGTGCTTGGTGCCATGGGTTTAGTTGTTTAGGTGGGTTGGATTGGTTGATGGGTTGGACGCGATGATCTTGAAGGTCTCTTCCAACCTGGTGTATTGTATTGTATTGTATTGTATTGTATTGTATTGTATTGTATTGTAACAAAGCAAAGTATGCATTTGTAGTATGCAGAATTTAATGATGCAATTTGACCTGGAAATCTTTATGAATGTCAGCGTGTTCATACCTCCCCTGAATGTTGAAGTGTTACTGCCCTTTCCAGCACCTTGCCCATTCTTTTAAACAGAGGTTTAAAGTGCTCACCATTTTCCACAATTGCTTCAGCGTGTGCCACTGTTCAGTTTTCTCTGACATTTTAGCCTAAATGTTCCTGAGTGTAATTTAATCTCATTAAAAAAAAAGTACATTGTGTTCAGATACCAACTCAGCCATCACTGAAAAGATACCAGATTGTGTCATGTACAGATTTACTTGGGTTAAATGATCAGTTCCTTTTTCATCTGTATTGCATCGCTTATTTACAGCACTCATCCCCACCAATTCCCCACACACTTGACTTTCATTCTTCTTGTTCCTTATATAGCAAACCACAGCATTTCAGTTGTAAAATAGTGAGAGACAAGGCCTGAAAATGACAGAGATGTGAAAAACATCTGTGTAGGAAGTATTGCTTGACACAGAATTAGTTTCACCAATACAAAGATTGAATTGTTCAACCTCATATTTTCTGATTCATAATTTCTGCATGAATAATTTGCAGTATATATATATATATATAAAATACAGACTACTATCTGACTTGGTGTTGATATGTACTTAAAATGAGAGATTATTAAGAAATGTGCTACGAATCTATTTCTGTAAAGCGAACTGCTCAAAGGCTGGCATGCCAACAGCAAACCTGAATGTTGCTAGCAGAGAGAACTTCAAAGCATGAAAAAGAAATAATCACCACTTTGTGCTCACTTTTTTCTTTCTGTGCCTGCATGACAGACACCTACATTTCTAAGGAGCCTGTCTATCTTTGGGAAAGACAGAGAGGGGTGATGTTTAAAGCCTTTTCATGATCAGATGACGATCCTTTCCTCTAACTCCTTAAACTGTGTCACACAAAATACAACATTCAACAGGACTATGAGGTGTTCAAGCATCCATGCAGCTATTAAATTATAAAAAGCAGTGAAAGAAAACATTCATAATATTGAGACATTCCATTTAAGAATCAACCTAAGCCTTCTTTCATTTTGATCATTATAAATAAGGAGCTGGCATCAGTGCATTTAAATTGATGCAAAAATTACCACGCGTAAAATCAAGACTAAACCCCACTAAAGAGTTCTATTTCTGCTGTCTGCAGTAATATTGGAGGTGTTCAGGGGGAGACTTGATGGGGTGCTTGGTGCCATGGTTTAGTTGTTTAGGTGGGTTGGTCTCTCGGTCCAGAGAGGGAAAGAGACTCAGTTCTTTTGAATATTTCCATGTTGTGAAATGAGAGGCACAAAGGAGGCCAAAATATCAACAGCTAGACTATTCATTACATAAATAAAATGGATAGATCAGAAGGGGAGAGAGAGAAAATAGAGAGGGTTGAGAGAGAAGAGAAAGAGAAGAGGAAAAGAATTATATTACCACACCCCTCACCCCCCACCAAGACAGTTTGAGTCTGTGGAGGACAGGTGCTGCAGGAGATGTTGGGTCTGTAGAGAAATGGTGCTGAGGCTTTGGCTGTAGAAGAGATGTGGTCCTCTGGGCAGCCTCTTCAGCTCCATGAGTTGCAGCAGGTGGAACTTAGGGCACAGAACGAGGGTTCAGTCTGCTTCTAGGCTCCATAGCATCTTTCATTCTCAGCGGCATTGTCCTTCTGTGTTTTTCTTCATCTTTGTTTTTGGTTCTCCATTTTTCTTCTCCATTTTAATTCTCCTGAGCCAGTAGTTGCTCCAGTCTTTTATACAGTTTTTTAGTCCTTAGCTATGTGTCCAAGTATTGTCCCTCAGGAATTCGTTACAGGAAATCATATTTAGGTAAGTGTCCAGGTATCGTCCCCCAGGAAATCTTTCTGTGTATTCCTGTGAGTTTGGGCAGAGGTCTGGATGGAGGGGGGGAGCCTCTGCCTCCTCCTTCTCCATCTACCTACCCACACACTCATTACACATCAGGAAACAGGTGGTGAATCCATTGTCTCATCATCCTCCCTTCCTGGGGTATCTGATGGCTGGAAACCATCTTGTCCTGAGGTGTGAATGATGGGCCCTTGGGCCATTGTTGTAGGCCAGCTGCAGTCCCGTGAGCAATGTTATCTTTGCACCTTCCAAGAGTCCTTCCAGTGGCTCGGCCCAACGCACATCAGCTATTTTCTGGGCAAGCAGCAAGTGATTTTATCTTTGTTGAGTCACACCAGGAGAGACAAACTTTAGTCTCTCACAGTTGGATTGGTTGATAGGTTGGACGTGATGATCTTGAAGGTCTCTTCCAACCTGGTGTATTCTATTCTATTCTATTCTATTCTATTCTATTCTATTCTATTCTATTCTATTCTATTCTATTCTATTCTATTCTATTCTATATATGTGTAAAATAACTTAGGCCTTTTTCATTCCAACACAAAAGTGCACATTTTATTGAGAATCCCTACTTGAGGCACTGGCAAGTTGGAGGCCTAAACTCAGAAAAATAGGAACATTTCTTAATTCTGGAAGGCCTGAGTGCAAACTCCACAAATGAACATAAATTCTCTGCATCATATATATGCCCAAACTACCCTGGTAAGGCACATGCATGGGAAGGATGTCTAAAGTGTCATAACTTTGGAGTTACTGAGCCACCTTGATTCCCCCGCTCTAACCTCATTGTATTGTTCTACCAAAGAAATTAGTTTAGAACAATTTATTGTTTCCCTTTTCTTAAAGGCACAGCCTGAAACTATCACAAAGAGTTAGGACTATTCAGCCATGGGGTCATTTGGGTGTTTAGGAGGAGAGTTCATGAGGTGATTGGTGCTATGGTTTAGTTGATTAGATGGTGTCGGATGATGGGTTGGATGTGATGATGTTGAAGGTCTCTTCCAACCTGGTCTATTCTATTCTATTCTATTCTATTCTATTCTATTCTATTCTATTCTATTCTATTCTATTCTATTCTACATAATAAGAGCCCTGCAGGAGGAAGAAATTCTTATCAGAAGATATCCATCATTACATAGATAAGGAAGTACATGAAAATGATCCATGCAAATGTTTTATAGCTACTTCTAAAGCTGGTTTATCTAAGCTAACTTCTTTTTCCTTGGAAATGTATTTTCATTCTCTGTTAAAGCTAAGTCACAGTGAAAATAAGATTTTAAAAATCAAAGTCAAAGTATAGATTTAAATAGGTCCCTTCATGGAAATTTGTGGTACATCATTGCTTCCAGCCAGATTGTGAGAAGAAAAAAATTAAATCCCCCACAAGATTATATGATGAGAAAAATGCTAGGTCTTACACAGTGCCCTTAGCAGTTATTCATCATTCTTGCCTTTTCTATGTTGAAAACTAAGCCCTTCAAATCCTTAAAGAGATACCTGGTGGCTTCTTACATGGGACAACCCCATGGTGGTGGCAAGTATGTATCAAGACGACAAGGGTCCCATTCATGGTCATCTTGAGGCCTGACAACACCCTAGGGTATTTACAAAGGCACACAACATCTGTGCTTATGCAGCTAAACCACCCACTAACTGCTGATAGAGGAAAAGCCTGAAACCCTTAAATGTATTTCCTTTAAATCTCAATTGTTTTTCTGGTGAGTGAAAAAACCCAAATGTGGAATGCCTGGCCTGGATCTGGATAAATTGTGCAGCAGTGTAACTTGTTCAGAGAAACATCTTGGCCACTGCTTTGAAGATGTGTACATCCTATGAATCAAGTCAGATTGGGACAATATTTTTTTGTGAGTTGTTTCTAAAGGTTTGCAGAACATTTATGTGTCTCAGATATTGACAATGCATCCATATTAATTTATCTGTGTTAGTCTCATACAGGTAGTCCTGAGACATCATAAATAAAATATGCTTCACTTCCCTTTATGTGGTGACATGTAATATTCTGCTTTTCACTTTCTCTGTAGGTTCTGTTTCTCCACAAAGTGTAAAGGTATATGGAATATGAGAGCATTTGTTTCATTAAAGTTATCTGATCAAGGACCTTCTCAATGTGAAGGGAATCACAGAATCATAGAATCAATAAGGTTGGAAAAGACCTCAAAGATCATCAAGTCCAATCTGTCACCCAACACCTCATGACTACTAAACCATGGCTTCAAGTGTCATGTCCAATTCCTTTCTGAACACCTATATGATGTATATATGAATGATATGTAAAGGAGGAAACACTTAACAAGTACACAGAGGCAGAAACCTGAAAGTGTCTAACTGAGATGACGGCAAAGACCAAAAGTCCTTGGTGACTAATTGTTGGGCTGCAACACCAGACATGATGCTAGAAGTGGCCAATCTGGACTTTGCTGGTCATAAGAGGGAGACAAAGGAACAAGTGTGAGGTGCCTGTGAGATGAGTGTGTAAGTGTGTGTACCTGATTGATCAGGAGCACCAAGCTGGACCAGGTAGTGATTCTGAAATCCATGTAATGATCTAGGTGGAGCTATTACATGGGCAGAGAGGCCATAACTACTCAGAGGGTCTGTGAATGTCTGTGTGCTTGTGATTCAAGTGATTGTGAGTACAATCTTCAGTCCTTCTGAGCTGAAGAACAGCAAGGGGATTTGGTATATATAATTATGTTCCATGTCAGTCCTGTATGGAGGTGCTGTTGAAGGCAACACCTTGTCTGTGGCAGTCTGTATAGCCAGCTACATCTTTTGTCTGTGCATGTGTGCCTGGACACACTCAGCCTTGCCACTGCTTAAACATGCAAACGAGAAAGAAGCAGCCACATCCATGAGCCTGGGCTGGAGACTCCTGGGTCTCTGGATGAACCACCAGGCTGGGCTCCAGCAACCAGGCAGGAGTAATCCCTGGACTGCAGAAACGCTGGAGGTGGTAGCCACTCTCTACCACCCTTAACTCAAAAAATGTCCTGAAGACTCTATAATCCTGAGGTGGAGTACTCCTCTCCCTGCTCCCAACCCATGCCCTGGCATTGCTGCTCAAGTGAATCCATTGGGCATTCCTGCACATCAGCAGGTTGCATGTCAGGATCTCCCCTTGAATAGGGATGCTTCTGAGCAGGGACTGAGTAGGGATTACTCCTGAGGTTGAAAGATTCCTTTCTGCAAGAACTTCTTCATAAGTGATTTATATTGGCTAAACTGTGAAATCTTAGCTAAGTGATACAAAGGTTGGATGGCATATATATGATCCTTTAGACATAAACTGTTGATTGAGCCTGAGAATAGGATTGGCTCTACTAGCACCTAGGCTACTCTGCAAGAAGTTCAGAAAGCAGGGACATCCTTTTTGAAACTTGTGACTCAATACATAAACTATTGATCAAGTCTGGGACAAAGTCTCCATCTAGCCACACATAGACTCCAGCCTGATAAGGAGTTTAAAAAGCAAGAGGGTGTTTTCTGAACCTTGCTACTCAAAAGAAAGGTCTCCCTGACAGTTTTGTTTGACCTTAACCATGCAATAAATATGAAGTTGAACATTGTCATCAAATCTGTTAGATCACTGTCACCTTTATTATCAAACTTTGTTAAATCACTATTTTATACCAATAAACATATTACTACTTCTTTCTTTTGAATGAAGTGTGTTACTCCACCTGCAATAAAATGAAACCAGGTTAATGTTTGATTAATGACATACAAGGCTGGTGAGAGGCCTCGAGCACAAGCCCTATGAGGAGAGGCTGAGGGAGCTGGGGTTGCTTAGCCTGGAGAAGAGGACGCTCAGGGAAGATCTTATTGCTGTCTACAATGACCTGAAGGGAGGTTGTAACCAGAAGGGGTTTGGTCTCTTCTCCCAGGCAACCAGCACCAGAACAAGAGGAGTCTCAAGCTGCACCAGGGGAAGTTTAGGCTCAAGGTGAGGAGAAAATTCTTCACTGAGAGAGTTGGTAGCCATTGGAATGTGCTGCCCAGGGAGGTGGTGGAGTCACCATCCCTGGAGGTGTTCAAGAGGGGATTGGATGCGGCACTTGGTGCCATGGTTTAGTCGTCATGAGGTTCTGGGTTCCAGGTTGGACTTGATGATCTTTGAGGTCTATTCCAACCTTATTGATTCTATGATTCTATGATAAGTTTTTTAGTTGAATGCCAGACATAGCTATATGCTCCTTTGAACTTTTCAAAGACCTTCTTATTTCTCCTCAAACTCTGAAGATCCTTACACAGACAGGGACATTTGCTACCCCAAACTTCTACCCTTACAAACTGCTACAGGTGCATTGCACTTGTTTTGTATTTCTGAAGACAGAGACTGATAAATATTTTGCACATTTATACACCAATGGGTAAGTAAAAATTTTCAAACTGTGCAGCTTCAGCAAGGCTTGGATTTACCTGCGGACTCATCACACTGGAGGTATTTGTCCCAGGCAACCAGCGCCAGAACAAGAGGACACAGTCTCAAGCTGCACCAGGAGAGGTTTAAGCTGGATGTTAGGAAGAAATTCTTCATAGAGAGAGTGATTGCCCATGGAATGTGCTGCCCGGGGAGGTGGTGGAGTTGCTATCATTGGGGGTGTTTAGGAGGAGACTTGATGGGATGCTTGGTTGCATGGTTTAGTTGTTTGGGTGGTGTTGGATGATAGGTTGGACTCAATGATCTCGAAGGTCTCTTCCAACCTGGTCTATTCTATTCTATTCTATTCTATTCTATTCTATTCTATTCTATTCTATTCTATTCTATTCTAGTCAACACATTTTGGCACATATGGAAGGAATAAGAGATTAGACTTTTGCAAACATAGTTTGTCCTTTTGGAAATGTTAACAGACTTATAACCCTCTCACACCCATCTATATTTCTGCATCTTAAATGTATAGTCTCCAATAACATAATGTTTGGTTACACTGAAGAGTTAATTTTAGGGGAGAAAAAAATTACAGAGGGACATTGTTAAGCACTTGGAATTTCAGTCTTATGAGTTAGGCAGGAGTTAGGGGAGAAAAAAATTACAGAGGGACATTGTTATGCACTTAGAATTTCAGTCTTATGAGTTAGGCAGAGGTAGAGTAAGACATAAAGTTCTTTGCCTTGACCTACAGCTGCTGGAGGCACTTTGCGAGAACAGGGTCATTGCTGTCATGTTTCTATTACATCCCTAAGCCTTCAGGGTAGGGGAAAAAAGGCTTAAAAACATGAGCTGAGGACACGCAGCACCTACAGTGGTCTCAAATATCCTGGAACAATGCCAGAAGATGTGACTTGTTCTTTTCAGTCTGCTCTTTGAAAGTCTTTAAATTTAAGGGAAGAAGAGAGCTTGGTATTTGGCTTATGCCACCTAGCTAATCTGCATTACATTTCTCATCATTATTACATCTTGTGCAGATGTGTATTACAACATATTCTGCTGCAAACTATTTGTAACAGAGTCCATGCTGAGGATACACAAATAAACAAAATCCTTCAGGGTAGATTCTTGATGGATTCTGTCCAAGGTCAATATCTACTGAGAACAAACTAAGGAAAATTCTTGATTTTTCCTAGACAAGGAAATGTTCAAATGCAAGCAGTTTATTAAGCTGTATTTTTATGTGCAATACTTTGTTACTTTACACCACAGTCAGCTTTCACTTGAGCAAATTCAATAAATTCTTGCTAAACTAGTTATTTTAAGGTAGTTCTCTTTCAGCCTTGAAGCTGAACAGTTTCCTGCTATGTGAAGAACTCTTTCCATCTGAAAAAAATAGGGTTTCATATTTGGACAAGTTGTGGCATTTAATATTAGCATACTTCCTATTATTGACTTAATTTTAGTGAACAATTTATATCTCAGACAAAGTCCATTATTGCCTCAGTATCCGAGCAAAAATGGATATATTATAAACTCAATCTTCCCCCTCTGTTTGTGTGGAAACTTAGAACGATTTTATTAATAATTTTTATTAAATATTTATCAATTTAACTAATTAATGTGCCTCTCTCTTTCTTTCCACACCACAGATATGCAGAGGGAAAGGCAAGCTTGAATATGCATGCATGTAACCTACATGACATTTGTTTAAAATCCATATGTATAGAGTCTGGATCTGCAATCTCTTGAATTTGCTCTGTCCTTTTGAAGTATTTCTAAATATACAGAATTCAGGAAAAGGCAAATATTTTGCAGTGATAATAATAAGATCTGTCATCTGCCCTTGAGAGTTGGTGACCTCTTTTCACAGATGTTGTTATTAAAGGGAATCACTGTAACAGCATAAGGGGAATATAGATGTATAGAAATAAATACAGGAAATAATTGAGCAGCATCTAGAGAATATCTCACAACCCATCATCAAAAAAGAGGAGAGCACCCACAAAAGACTCTGTTTACCTGCTTAGCAGCTACAGAGCTATAATCCAGAGATAAGCTGTCTGTTGGTTGCCTGCAGATCAAGGGGCACAACCATACGCAATAAGTTCTTTTAATTAAAAACATTTCAGTCCCCTGGAAAGCTCAACCACAAGTGAGAAGTGCTGAGCAGGAATAGAACTAAAGATCCTTAAAAGCACTGAGTTATTTAATGGCAGATTTAACCTGTAACACACAAATTTTAGTTTGGACTCTGCTCGCCTTTGATGAATAAACACAAAATCCTACTACTGTTAAGCTTCCTCTTACTTCATGTTGATGAAGATTTGCCAGTTTTTATCAACTGTCAGCATGGTGACCAAAGTGAAATTGTGTTTTTCATAGGAATCGTAGAATCAATAAGATTGGAAAACACCTCAGAGATCATCAAGTCCAACCTATCACCCAACACCTCATGACTAACTAAACCATGGCTTCAAGTGCCACGTCCAATCTCTTTTTGAACACCTCCAGGGACGGTGACTCCACCACCTCCCTGGGCAGCCCATTCCTATGGCAAATAACTCTTTCTGTGAAGTGTGCAGAAATGAAGAACTCTACAGAAAGCGCAGATGCCTTCATTTTAAACAAGTTTTCAACTTCATTGTTTTGCAGGGGGGTGTTTTGCTCTTTGTGATGGGTGAAAATAGCATTAACATACACTGAAAGTTTGTATTCCAGTGCAATCCCCCTTGCAATTTTCAAGTATCTTTCTCCCTCCTTTCGAATGGGAGACATGAATTTGGACTATCAGCCCTTTTTATGCACCTTGCAAATTTTACACTGAATTGCATTATAGAATAAATTGAGTTCAGGGCCATGTAGGTCAATGAAGCAAGTTCAACACAACAGATTCCTGCAATTTTATTTCTACATGAGGGTTTTCAGGCTCCCCTAATACAGTGTTCTTAGATTGTCATCTGACTTCTTATAAACTCATCTAAAATACTAAGCAGCTGAAAAGAAAATAACTTATTCATAATCAATGCAAGTGAGTTGAGAATGGAATGGAATGGAATAAAGGAAAGAAAGAAAGGAAAAGAAGGAAGGAAGGAAGGAAGGAAGGAAGGAAGGAAGGAAGGAAGGAAGGAAGGAAGGAAGGAAGGAAGGAAGGAAGGAAGGAAGGAAGGAAGGAAGGAAGGAAGGAAGGAAGGAAGGAAGGAAGGAAGGAAGGAAGGAAGGAAGGAAGAAAGAAAGAAAGAAAGAAAGAAAGAAAGAAAGAAAGAAAGAAAGAAAGAAAGAAAGAAAGAAAGAAAGAAAGAAAGAAAGAAAGAAAGAAAGAAAGAAAGAAAGAAAGAAAGAAAGAAAGAAAGAAAGAAAGAAAGAAAGAAAGAAAGAAAGAATAGAAAGAATAGAATAGAATAGAATAGAATAGAATAGAATAGAATAGAATAGAATAGAATAGAATAGAATAGAATGGAATGGAATGGAATGGAATGGAATGGAATGGAATGGAATGGAATGGAATGGAATGGAATAGAATAGAATAGAATAGAATAGAATAGAATAGAATAGAATAGAATAGAATAGAATAGAATAGAATAGAATAGACCAGGTTGGAAGAGACCTTCGAGATCATTGAGTCCAACCTATCATCCAACACCACCCAAACAACTAAACCATGCAACCAAGCATCCCATAAAGTCTCCTCCTAAACACCCCCAATGATAGCGACTCCACCACCTCCCTGGGCAGCACATTCCAGTGGCCAATCACTCTCTCGATGAAGAATTTCTTCCTGACATCCAGTCTGAACCTCCCCTTGTGCAGCTTGAGACTGTGTCCTCTTGGTTCTCTGCTGGTTGCCTGGGAGAAGAGACCAGCCCCCACCTGGCTACAATCTCCCTTCAGGTAGTTGTAGAGAGCAATAAGGTCTCCCCTGAGCCTCCTCTTCTCCAGGCTAAGCAACCCCAGCTCCCTCAGCCTCTCCTCATAGAGCTTGTGCTCCAAACCCCTCACCAACATGTATTATGTCTGTGCCCTCAGTCCTATGTTCTAAGAAGATATAAAGGACAGTTTGAAATAAAGGCAACCATGAAACTTCTAAGTGATTTACTAGTAGTGCTATTTCTATGAATCACTTTGTGCTTTCCAGAACCCAGATCACATAAACTCATTGTTAGGAAAACTCTCCTCAGGTAAATAAACATTTCAATCAGTGTTGCCACAAAATTTCACAAATACAACACACATAATGAATTGCCTTAGGAACTGTGGGTCTTCATGATACTCTCTGTCTTTCTGCTGCAGTGACATCTGTTTCCTTACTTCCTATCATAGGGAGGTTAACTAACTGTTGGCATCAGCCATAATGGATAACAGCAACTATGTACATAAAGAAAAGTGAGTTGTCATTAAAAGAGCATTTAATATAATGAGCATAAAAAAGCCCTATGGATTTCACCATTATCAGGATCTCAGCCAATAATTACCTGCAAATTAGAATGATAACTTAAGTATTGGCTACTTTGCATCATTTCTTCATTTTTAGTACTGATAAAACTGTCAGCAAATTAGATCAATGGGGTTTATTCACATTATTGCTGTATGCACAAGTTCAAATCTGAATCAGGAGCCCCAACAGGAAAGGAAAAGCAGAGGTCAGTTCCACAGAAGAACTCTCAACCCGAGTCTGAAAGAGGATGATAGCCATAGGTAGACCAATACCAAGCAACTACCATTATTTGTAGCCTCTGAGACAGGGTGCACATTTACAATGTGTGACTACTATTTCTTTCCCTGAATTTCTTTGCATGGAATACTTTGATGTTTGTTGCTTACTCACTATTTTTACTTACTATATTCACTTATATTTGCCAGGAAAGCATATTATAAGGCTGACTCAAAACAGAATCATAGAATTATAGAATCGATAAGGTTGGAAAAGACCTCAAAGATCGTCAAGTCCAACCTGTCACCCAACACCTCATGACTACTAGACCATGGTGCCAAGTGCCACGTCCAATCCCCTCCTGAACAACTCCAGGGACTGTGATTCCACCACCTCCCTGGGCAGCCCATTCCAATGGCCAACAACGCTTTCTGTGAAGAACTTTCTCCTCACCTCAAGCCTAAACCTCCCTGGCACAGTTTGAGACTGTACTGAATAATGCTTTTTAAAATTCCTTTGGTGGGCTTATCTGAAAACTAAACATGCATATCTGAAAGAAAACCACCATTTCTTGTTTTGTCATAGTTGGTCTGAATTCATAGAAAGACAGGTCTTGGCTTAGCTAATTAGCACTATATCTCTAGTTAAACGCTTCTCGGGGAGGCACATCTGAACACCTCATTATGTAAAAGATGGCTAATTGTGTTTATTTTCTTTTAGTACATTCACCACAGTTGAAGAAATTATCACAGCATTAGTCCATTTCCCTCACATTTTGACACTGAACAGATGTAAGGCATAAAAACCTGATCATTGTGAATTTGCTAAGCATGAAACAAGGGCAGAAGGGCACCTGAACTTCTGTGACATTCTTTTCAGCCACAGAAGTCCTTCTTTACAAGTGCCACGCATGAGCAAGGGAACATCCTGGTTTTTTCAAGGAGTGTGGCTTCCAACATGAAAGATTAAAACTGCTTTTACATTCAGCTTCCCAAGCAAGCTCTACTTTGCATTACTACGCTTCATTGAAGAACTACTGACAGACATGGTTTCCAAACTCTATGCTACCAAAGCCTTGCTGACTTTTTAGAAAGATACTAACAAGCCCTGTCTCTCTACAGCCATTGCCATCATACTAATACAAAGGGGAAGTAAGCATTACAACACAGTCAGCACTAGGGTACAGATTCAGGATAGGATAGGATAGGATAGGATAGGATAGGATAGGATAGGATAGGATAGGATAGGATAGGATAGGATAGGATACGATACGATACGATACGATACGATACGATACGATACGATACGATACGATACACCAGGTTGGAAGAGACCTTCAAGATCATCGCGTCCAACCCATAAACCAATCCAACAGACCCAACAACTAAACCATGCAGCCAAGCACCCCATCCAGTCTTCTCCTGAACACCTCCAATGAAGGTGACTCCACCACCTCCACGGGCAGCCCATTCCAATGGCCAATCACTCTCTCTGTGTAGAACTTCTTCCTAACATCCAGCCTAAACCTGCCCTGGCGCAGCCTGAGACTGTGTCCTCTTGTTCTGGTGCTGGCTGCCTGGGAGAAGAGGCCAAGCTCTGCCTGGCTATAACCTCCCTTCAGGCAGTTGGAGAGAGCAATAAGGTCACCCCTGAGTCTTCTCCTCTCCAGGCTAAGCAACCCCAGCTCCCTCAGCCTTTCCTCATAAGGCTTGTGTTCCAAACCCCTCACCAGCTTTGTTGCCCTTCTCTGGACATGCTCCAGCAAGACAACATCCTTCCTAAACTGAGGGGCCCAGAACTGGACACAGGACTCAAGGTGTGGCCTAACCAGTGCAGTGTACAGGGGCAGAATGTCCTCCCTGCTCCTGCTGGCCACACTGTTCCTGATGCAGGCCAGGATGCCATTGGCCTTCTTGGCTGCCTGGGCACACTGCAGGCTCATGTTCAGACTACCACCGACCAGCACCCCCAGGTCCCTCTCTGCCTGGCCGCTCTCCAGCCACTCTGACCCCAGCCTGTAGCACTGCATGGGGTTGCTGTGGCCAATGTGCAGAACCCGGCACTTGGATGTGTTCAGTCTCATGCCCTTGGACTCTGCCCATCTGTCCAGCCTGTCGAGGTCTCTCTACAAAGCCTCTCTGCCCTCCAGCAGATCAACTCCTGCCCCCAGCTTGGTGTCGTCCGCAAATCTACAGATGACAGACTCAATGCCCTCATCCAGATCATCAATAAAGATGCTGAAGAGCATGGGGCCCAGCACTGATCCTTGGGGCACACCACTAGTGACAGGCCGCCAGCTGGATGTGTCGCCATTCACCATTACTCTCTGGGCTCGGCCCTCCAGCCAGTTCCTAACCCAACGCAGTGTGCTGCTGTCCAAGCCATGGGCTGCCAGCTTGGCCAGGAGTTTGCTGTGGGGGACGGTGTCAAAGGCCTTGCTGAGGTCCAGGTAGACCACATCCACAGGCCTCCCCACATCCACCAGGCGGGTCACCTGATCATAGAAGGAGATCAGGTTGGTCAGGCAGGACCTGCCCTTCCTAAATCCATGCTGGCTAGGCCTGAGCCCCTGGTCATCCTGTAAGTGCTGTGTGATCGCACTCAAGATGACCTGCTCCATAATCTTGCCTGGCACTGAGGTCAGGCTGACAGGCCTATAATTCCCTGGCTCATCCAACCAGCCCTTCTTATGGATGGGCACCACGTTGGCCAGCTTCCAGTCTTCTGGGACCTCTCCAGTGAGCCAGGACTGCTGAAAAATGATGGAAAGTGGCTTGGACAGCTCATCTGTCAGCAATCTCAGCACCCTAGGATGGATCCCA
Organism: Picus viridis; assembly: GCA_033816785.1. Lineage (NCBI taxonomy): Eukaryota > Metazoa > Chordata > Aves > Piciformes > Picidae > Picus > Picus viridis. The sequence continues at coordinate 8,782,242 of CM066566.1, read as the reverse complement.
TCTGGTCCCATGGCCTTGTGGGGGTCCAAGCAGCTCAGAAGACCTCGAACTTCCTCTTGGAGCAGCGGGAAACTATGCAGCTCTCTGGCTCTTTCTGCCAGCTCTGCAGGCCAGCTGTCTGGAAGACGTTCTGCCCTGCTAGTGAAAATTGAGGCAAAGAAGGTGTTAAGTACCTCTGCCTTTTCCTCATCCTTTGTTACAACGTTCCCCTCTGTGTCAACCAAGGAGTGGAGGTTGTCCTTGCCCTTCTTCTTGCTATTGATGTATTTATAGAAGGACTTTTTGTTGTCCTTCACAGCAGAGGCCAGTCTAAGTTCTAAATGGGCTTTTGCCTCCCTAATTTTCTTCCTACAAGACCTAGCAATATCCCTAAACACTCCATGGGTTGCCTCCCTTTCTTCCAAAGATAATACACCCTCTTTTTTTTCCCTTAGTTCTATTAAAAGTTCATTACCCATCCAGGCTGGCCGTCTGCCCCGGCGGCTCATCTTCCGGCACACCGGCACAGCCTGTTCTTGCACCTTCAATAGTTCTTCCTTGAAGTAGGTTCAGG